>SJYQ01002546.1:111163-140073 GCA_006410935.1 Redunca redunca | reverse complement strand
TCTGTAGAATCAAAGCTATGGTTTTTCCAGTAGTCATGTATGGATGTGAAATTTGGACCATAAGGAAAGCTGAGTGCTGAAGAATTGATGATTTTGAACTGTGGTGCTAGATAAGACTCTTGAGCATCCTTTGGATGGCAAGAAGATCCAACCAGTCAATCCTAAAGGAGATCAGTCCTGAATATTCATTGGAAAGACTGACGCTGAAGCTGAAGCTCCAATACTTTGAGCACCTGAGGCAAAGAGCCGATACAGTGGAAAAGATGCTGGGAAAGACTGAGGGCAAGAGGAGAAGAGGGTGACAGAGGATGAGATGGTTGGATGTCATCACCCACTCAATGCACATGAGTTTGAGCAAGCTCTGAGAGATAGTGAAGGACAGGGAAGCCTGGTGTGCTACAGTCCATGGGGTTGCAAGGAGTAGGATGTGACTTACTGACTGAACAACAACAACAACATAGCTATTTGACACCATATACAAAAATAAATTTTATTAAGTAATTAAATATAAAGCATCTTGGAGAATAATTGCATAATATTTTAATTTGAAATACCTCTCTAAGCATAACTTAAAATCTAAAAGTTATAAAATGGAACAATGTCAGATTTTATTAAACATTTCTGTCCAGTGAAAGACCTAAATAGACTTTAAAAGATAAATGCAAAACTGCAAATAACATTTGTAATACATATACCAGAAAAATCATTAATACTCATATATATTAATATTAATATATCAATCAGGATATATAAATAAGTTTTAACAAAACATTGATAACTCATAGACTAAAGGGAAAGATTATGAAAAGTAATTCAGTAAATGTAAGAAAAGATGCACAAGTATACTAATAATCAAAGAAATTTAAATTAAAATATAAATCTATCAGTTTGATAGAAAGGATTAAGAATATTGATGTGAATTGTTAAGGAGACTAAATTTGTAGTGTCTGTCTCTTATAGTCAGCAATTCCATTTCTGAAAACTTAAACCTATAAAAATGGGCTTCCTAGGTGGCTCAGTGGTAAAGAATCTGCCTGCCAATGCAGGAGATGCAAGAGATGTGTGTTTGATCTCTGGGTCAGGAAGGTCCCCTGGAGCAGAAAATGGCTACTGGTCCAGTATTCTGGCCTGGAAAATTCCATGGACAGAGGAGCCTGGCAGGCTACAGTCCATGGGGTTGCAAATAGTCGGACATGACTGAGTGACCGAGTACACACACATACAACCTATAAAAATATTTACATAAGTGCCTACAAGTTATATATATGGATGTTTATATGTATGGTTTGAAATAGTAAAAATTGAAAATAACCTGAAGGTTTGTCAATTGGGGACTGATTAATTAAGGTCAATTCAAGTGCCAAATTATGCAAATGTGTACAAGGCGGTTTAGGAATTGGGAAGGAAAATCTGACAGGAAATAGTTCTATGTTTGAACATCATACTCTTGATTCTGCAACCCAGAGACCATACTCCATTTGGACACTGGGAAAGAACTTGGAGATTAGATAAAATGCTTTTGTTTTTCAAGATGAGGAATTTGATTCTGACAAATATTTGAAGACCTTAACTGGAGACCCTGGTAGAAAACCTTCCTTAGGTAAAGCAAATCTGACTCTCTGAAACCTGTTTGTCATCAGAGAGCAGCTGAGGAGACTGGAAAGATGGATGGGAGTCCAAGGAGACAGAGTTTAGGGTAATGAAGAAAATCTTTAGGATTGACTGAAGGGGCCCTAGCGGGGTGACTCCTGGGAAGCACTGTAGAAGGAATGCAGACATTATTTGTGGAAGCTGGTTAATTGACCATTGAGCCTTGATATCTCATGATTCTATGGTTCCACTCGTTGGATTCCGTTTTGTCCTTTGGAGAAATACAGATTTAACCTGATATCTGTCTGTTTACACCCTTTGGTTAACTGTAGAGGACTCTCCAGTTCACTGCTCGTGTTTTCTTCCTCAGGCTCTACATTTCCAGTTCCTTTTTTTTTTTTAAGTATATTTTGACTTACCTCATCGACTGCTCTTCCTCTTGCTCAATTTTCTTTGGTCTTTTTAAAAACCTTAAACCACGAAAGCTAGAATTTAACCGTGAATTCCAGCCATGGTCTAATACAGAATACAGTGAGATTTTTCACTTTCCTTACTTGGGACATACAGGTCCTGGTTTGAAGTCCTAAACTACTTTGACTGCCATTTTACAGAACTGGATCATACCAGACTCACACAGGGGTGCTCTAATATGTTGCGAGTTTACATACTGCACAACTCTAGGGGGCTCTGTTTACAACAGATTGTAGATTTGTATATTTGTTATAGTAATTTCCAGCAGATGGCAGTAAAGTGTCTGAGGAAGGGGGTGCCTTTTCTATTTCACATAGAGACCTTCTATGGACTAGCAATGACCCTGGATTATGATCAATTATTATTAGTCAAGAAAAGCAATAGATATTTTTATTATGAGTTCACAGTCTTTATAGCAGACTCCTCAGTATTCATCTCTTTCCCTCTTCCTTCCTAACAAACCCAGTTTTGTTCATGTATCCACCCCCCACCTCCCCACCCCCATGAAATTGGGGAAGGCAATCCTTAAACTCTCTCAGGTCTTGTTGTTATGTCTCTCAGTCATGTCCAACTCTGGGATTTTACTGGGCAAGAGTACTGGAGTGGGTTGCCATCTCCTCCTCCAGGGGATCTTCCCAACCCAGGGACTGAATTCGAGTCTCCTGTGTCTCTTCCATTACAGGGGGACTATTTACTGCTCTGCCACTGGGGAAACCCCCAGGTGTAGATTACTCTAAATCTGAGTTTCTTAGCCCTATTGACATTTGTGCTAGATAGTTCTTTGTTGTGGAAGCTGTCCTATGCTTTGTAGGATTGTTTACACCTTTGGACTCTCTCTCCCCATTAAATAACAGTAGCACTCCCCCCACACACACTCAGCCCCCTATTGTGACAACTGAAAATATCTCCAGACGTTGTTAAATATTCCCTGGGAGAAACTATGCCCACCCCTCCCCCACTGGCTGAGAATTATTTTACTTTCAGAGAAGTAAAACTTTCACACTTGCAGAGCTTTCCCTCTATTTCTTTGTTATAGGAAATGATAACTTGCCTTATCCGTCATGAACATGTGTTTTTGTTACATGCAGCCCAAAGCATGCCCATCTAAAACAAGGAATTACTTCTAACTCATGTCAACTCTTACTATGCTTATATTTTTGCCTTCTTGTTACTGAAATGAAAAACTTTTCATTACTTCCATTCACTTTGTCAGTGAATTTCAGTTAATGTACAGTCTATCAAGAGACTTCAGAATCCCAATTTTGTTATCTAAATTATTAGTTATCCCTCCCATTTGGCATTTTTTGCAAATCTGATAGGCATGGCTTAAATACTCTTGTCTGAGTTGTTCTTTAGGGATAGTTATTTAGTCAGTTACATGTTACTTAATGGATCAGTAACCAACTCACATTTCTCTATCTCATATACTAAAATTTCCAGAGAGACTTTGGCAAATGCCTGACTACAGCCAGGAGAAGACTTGCTCATAGTGGTCGCTAACTCATAAATTGAATAATGAAGTGGAAATAGACTTTCTGAGTGGCACTAGTGGTAAAGAGCCCACCTGCCACTGCAGGAGACATAGGAGACGTGGGTTCCAATCAAAAAAGGGCCAATGAACTAAACAACCATTTCTCCAAAGAAGACATACAGACGGCTAACACACACATGCAAAGGTGCTCAACATCACTCATTATCAGAGAAATGCAAATCAAAACCACAATGAGGTACCATCTCACACCAGTCAGAATGGCTGCTATCCAAAAGTCTACAAGCAATAAATGCTGGAGAGGGTGTGGAGAAAAGGGAACCCTCTTACACTGTTGGTGCGAATGCAAACTAGTACAGCCACTATGGAGAACGGTGTGGAGATTCCTTAAAAAACTGGAACTAGAACTGCCATACGACCCAGCAATCCCACTGCTGGGCATACACACCGAGGCAAACAGAATTGAAAGAGACACGTGTACCCGCAATGTTCATTGCAGCACTGTTTACAATAGCCAGGACATGGAAGCAACCTAGATGTCCATCGGCAGGTGAATGGATAAGAAAGCTGTGGTACATATACACAGTGGAGTATTACTCAGCTATTAAAAAGTACGCATTTGGATCAGTTTTAATGAGGTGGATGGGATTGGAGCCTATTATACAAAGTGAAGTAAGTCAGAAAGAAAAACACCAATACAATATATTAATGCATATATATGGAATTTAGAAAGATGGTAACAATGACCCTATATGTGAGACAGCAAAAGAGACACAGATATAAATAACAGACTTTTGGACTCTGTGGGAGAAGGAGAGGGTGGGATGATTTGAGAGAATAGCATTGAAACACGTATATTACTATATGTGGACTAGATTACCAGTCCAGGTTTGATGTATGAGACAAGGCACTCAGGGCCAGTGTACTGGGATGACCCTGAGGGATGGGATGGGGAGGGAGGTGGGAGGGGGTTTCAGGATGGGGAACACACGGCTGATTCATGTCAATGTATAGCAAAAACCACCACAATATTGTTAAGTAATTAGCCTCCAATTGAAATAATTAATTAATTAAAAAAAAACTAAAAAAAAAAAAAAAGAGAGACATGGGTTCAATCCCTGGATAGGGAAGATCCCCTGGAGAAGAGCATGGCAACCCACTCGAGTATTCTTGTCTGGAGAATCCCATTGCCAGAGAAGCCTGACAGGCTACAGTTCATAGGGTCACAAAGAGTTGGACATGACTGAAGTGACTTAGCACGCATGCATTTGGTGTGAGCTATTCATTCCTTGAGAACCCACGTTTAGGCATAGTAACTGAACGTGCAGAATCTGTTTATTAGTTCATTCTGGTGTTTTGCTGGTAACAGGTGTCACAATTATCAGTCTGCAATTCCCACATCCCATCTATCTTTCCTACATGAAAAATACTCAACATCTGTTGGCCTCCTGTTTTGTGCCCATCTCTAGTTTTCTAAGAATTCTCAAACATTATCAACCATTGCTTAATAATCACATTTGCAATGGTATTTTGTGTGCTGAGATTTAATTCATCTATGACATGAATTCATTCAAAGTTACCTCTTGTGTAAAAGATATTAAGTAAAGGGGCACTTACTTGGGCTTCCCTGGTGGCTCAGATGGCAAAGAATCCGCCTGCAATGTGGGAGACCTGGGTTGGATCCCTGGGTTGGGAAGATCTTCTGGAGGAGGGCATGACAACCCACTCTAGTATTCTTGCCTGGAGAATCCCCATGGACGGAGGAGCCTGGCGGGCTACAGTCCTGGGGTCCCAAACAGTGAGACATGACGGAGCGACTGAGCACAGCAATACACTTACTCAACCAATACCAAGATGAAAGGAGTGTCTATTAAACACAGTGTTGATGGGCCTGATTAATAAATACCATAAAGAGCTGACAGACTCCACCTCGGTATCCAAAACAAATAGTCAGGATGTTTGGTAAACTAAGAGGAAAAGAGAACCCTTGGAGAGCTCCATGGGAATGAGAAAAGACTATTGAGAAAGCAAAATAGAAATGAATCAAGCTGGCAACTTCTATGGAGTTGAACTGAATTCCTTTCTCCCCTCCCTGCTTAACAATCCCTTCCCCCAACTTACTCCTGCAGGCTCCAGAGAGACATTGATGACAGGAAACTGCAGTGATGGCAGGATCCACTTAGCTGTCAGGAATGAGCATCTGCAGCCTTGGGGGATGAGCCAGACCCAGAAGAAATAACAATGTCGAGAAGTGGACCAAAGGGACCACACTCAGTGATTCCCGTTGAAGAGTGGGGAAACAGAGGACTCATCACAGAGCTATCTCTAAGAACCACAGAGGGCCTTGGACTTCTCATTCTGCACCAGGAGAATGTCATGGTATCCACAGTCGACCGTGGAGCAAGAGTGAATCTTCAGTGACTCTCCTCCCCAGTCTGGGTTCTCGCTCCCCACCTGTAAGCTGCAGTTAAGGGGGCTGGAGCCAGACTGACTGGGTTCATCTACTGGATATCCAAGTTATCAGCTATGGGATCTTGGGAAAACCACTTAACCTCTCTGAGTTTCACTCTCTTTGTTGAAAAACAAGAGTATGTGTGGAATGGTGCCTGGCACAAAGAATGCAGGGATGTGAGCAACCATCACTTTGAGACCATCTGCTTTGGAAATGCCCTCCTTTCAGAGATTTCCTCTCTTGAGGGAAGAGAAGGCCAAGACATTCTAAGCTTGATCCTCCAACTGAGAATTGGTCCTGGAGTTTACATTGTCTTGGTAAAAAGGATCAAAGCTGGAACACAGCTGTGGTTTCTAAGGTTCACCCATGATTTTCTTTGTTACTAAAGGTAGGTTCTCAGATTAATTATTGGGCACTAGCCCTGTGATTAAGGAAAGCAAAAGGAATAAATTTCCAGAGAGCTAAGTCTCTGCATAACAATGTTAACAGGCTATCCTGAACAAGAATGATGGATGTGGGGAGGGTGGACAGAGTTACACCTCTGCTGAAACACTTCCTTTAAAGAAATACCTCTTTCACAACTGCTGGATTAGGCTGTCTTTCTTGGTATAATATCCCTTGTTGTCAGGAGGCATTTCTTGGAGGAGACCCTGAAAATGACAGAAAGCCTGTGCAAGTCTGGTCAACACATTGCTGGAGAAGAGGAGAAAGGAATGGTTTAGTTTGGACTTTTGATAGTTCACAGATGGTATTTTTTTTTAACACTAAATAAGTTAGAATTTGGGGAAGATCTTGATTCTTAACTTGGGTTCAGATACCTTTTAAAGGTCAAAGGGCAAGATCATATCCTTGTGGGTTGGGTTGGGCTTTTCTCAAAGGAAGTTAATTTCTCCTTGTCACTCATGCTTGCAAAAGGTTAATCACCGGGTTAAAAAATAAGACCTTGGAAGGTGGGTCCTAGAATTGAGTGAGGGAAAACTGCCTCCTGGCTGCAGGTCTCAGGATATGGCTTAATTGGATCTTGGGTTGGGCCATCATGCTCAAGGATACTTCCTTTGGGGTAGACCTAGTAACAGGTGGCAGATGGGGGCAAGGCAGAGAGGCTGGCTTCTACCCTAACAAGGAGGGCCAGTATCAAGAGAAAGAGCAGGGCAGTAGTGGGTCTCTGTGAAGGGGCCTGCGCTTGTGGCCTTAGGGTAGCCATCACTTTCATTGGGTATAAAATGTTTGTGCAGAAATGCCACCTGTCACAGACTACATTTCAATCAACAGAGGAGAGGAAGGCTCTTTTGGCACTTGGGGAAAAGTAGGTTCCTGGAGAAGGGAAGCACCTTGAGGGAAGCAGATCCTGAGTCTATAAAGACAACATTCAGCAGAGTAACGAGTGTTCCAGGGGCAGATGACACCTAGAGGTGGGAAGAACTCAGGAGGCATTTGGTGAGCACACCAGTGTTTTCCAGGAAGTCCAGACAGAGCTGGGAAGGGACAGTAGCTTAGAGTTCTATGCATCAGGGATTAAAGGGAAGCATAGCAGGTGTGGCTTCCTGGATTTGTAAAGCCTGGGATGTCAGGGAATGCAACTATATGACCTTCTGGGTGCATAGCTTCATGTGAGTTACTTATCCTTCCAAGTCTGTTTCTTCATCTGGGAAATGGGGATGATAACCTTGACTACCTCATAGGATTCTTGTGAAAACTGAATGACCTACAGTAGTTACTGAATTCACAGTAATTATTGATACTAACCCCAAGAGTTCTGGGAAAGCATGATTAGTACACTAAGCAAAGCCATTATCACTAATTGTCAGGATTCACATAAGGTGTACAGATAGAACTTTTACATAGGGAAGAGGAGTTCTCAGCTCATCACTGACTCAGAGATGAGAAAACAGCTCTGACCTAGGAATCTGATGTACCAATGGCCCTCAGAAGCTCTCTTCAGATGAAAATCAACAGAACTGGGTCCTGTAACAGCATCTCACCCTCCCTGAGAAAAAATATCCTTGCTGAGAACCAAATATAATTTAAAAGAGAGTGCTAACTCAGAAAACTTTGCTGGAAATGGCTGTTGAGGATTTAGTACCATGTTGCCCTGACCCATTTTTCTCAAGCTCAACTTTGGTAGAGGCAGCGGAATAAGAGATCTGCAGTAATTCTACCTGGATCCCTCAGTGGACAGTCAGCCACGTCTGTACTGAAGCGACTTGATACTGAGCTTCATGCTGACCTGGAAACCATTCCTGGCTCATCCTTGTCAGACTTCCTCTCTAGCTGCTTCCAGCCAAGCTCCCTGTGATATTCCCTTTAGCACCCTGACTCCAGTCATGGGACCCTGCTCATTACCCCCAGAGCTGTTCCCTCCCAGCCTTGACATCTTCCTTCATGGGATTACTGCTTTCTGGAAGTTTCCACACACTTGTACTTCCTGCTGCTGCTGCTGCTAAGTCGCTTCAGTCATGTCCGACTCTGTGCAACCCCATAGACGGCAGCCCACTGGTCTCCCGCATCTCCGGGATTCTCCAGGCAAGAACACTGGAGTGGGTTGCCATTTCCTTCTCCAGTGCATGAAAGTGAAAAGTCAAAGTGAAGTCACTCAGTCGTGTCTGACTCTTCGCGACCCCATGGACTGCAGCCTACCAGGCTCCTCCATCCATGGGATTTTCCAGGCAAGAGTACTGGAGCGGGGTGCCATTGCCCTCTCCATTGTACTTCCTAATAGACTGAATTAGGAATGAAGTGCCCCTCCGTGGCACTCCACTAGTCTATCATGCTTAGCACTGTCATATTGTTCTGACTTTATCTCTTCTCCAGTTGGAATGTTTGCTACTTTGGGAGAATGGGTTATGTCTTCTTTCTTTCTTTGTTCCTATTTCTACCTCAGTGTTTATTCCTGTTTCTAGCATAGTAAACACTTTTTAAACATGTGCTAGATAAATTCTTGAGCAAATGAAATGAACTCAAGTATGGAGAATTCAAACTAGAAAATGTATTCATTAAATTAAATTCACTCAAGCATTGATTGAGCACCTACCGCTTGCCAGACACCCCTCCAGACACTGGAGATGCAATGGTAAACACTAGACCCTAGCTTTGCCTTAGCACATGCATATTCCAGTCAGTGTGGAGAGCTGGAGCTCCGTGAGCAGATGGTTGAGCTCTGAGTTGGCAACGTGTGCTATGTTTTCAAATAAAGCAAGGAAAAGTGGGGCAAACCAGAAGCATCGCATTGAACATTTTAAAGACAAACAATTTAAGTAAAAATGTTTTAAATATTAAATAAAAATAAAATGAATATAAATAGCTCAATCATATTTAGAAGCAAATATTGGAGTCACAACCCTGGATTAAATTTTTTAATGTCAGGGTGCTCAGGGCTGGTGCACTGGGATGACCCTGAGGGAAGGGATGGGGAGGGAGGTGAGAGGGAGGGTCAGGATGGGGAATACATGTACACCCATGGCTGATTCATGTGAGTGTATGGCAATAGCAACCACAATATTGTAAAGTAATTAGCCTCCAACTAAAATAAAATTTTTAAAAACAGCTGCAGAATATTCCATGATATGGCCAAATCATATTTCTGTTATTCCCCTCTTTATAGGCATTAATTTTGCTTCCAGTTTTTCTGCTACAATAACAATGCTGCTATAAATACCCTTGAATATATGTCTTTAGATACACTTATTGTTATGGTCAGATTCCCAGCAGTGAGAGTATGAGGTTATAGGTGTATATAGATATAGATATAGTTTAATTTCATAGGTTGCTTTTCATACTAGCTATAAATTTTCATATTGCCATCAGCAATATGTTAGAGTTTCTTTTCCTCCACATGTCCTCTAGGAATAGATGTTGTTCAATGAAGTGACATTTCATTATTACTTTAATCTGTATTTCTCTGTCTACAGGTGATTTAGATTTTTTATTTGGGGTTTAGTAATTCAATGAATATCATTTTAAGTAAACTTTTTATAGAAGCACAACACACATGCAGATAAGTACATAAACCCTAGTGTGCAGTTCAGTGAACAAATCCTTAAAACCAGCATCCAGGTCAAGAAACAGAACATTACCAGCTCCCCAGAAGTCCCTTCATGACCCCTACTAGTGACTAGCCCCTGTGCCTCCAAGGGGAATCGTTATTCTGACTGCTATCATCATAGATTAGTTTATTTTTAAAACATATATTTTTGAAATCCCATAGTCTATACTCTTGCCCCCTAATATTTTATGAGATCTCTACTGTTGCATGAAGTAGTAAATCTTTTACTCTCTTTGCTATAAAGATTTACATTATGTAAATATACCATTATATATCTGTTCAATTGTTGATGAACATTTGGGTTGTTTCCAACTTAAACTATTATGCATGTTGTTGCCATGAGTATTTAGGTATGTCATGATATCCTATTGATACATATCTAACAATGGAATTGCTGGACCATAGATGTATCCATGTGTTCACTTTTAGCAAGGACTGGCAAAGATCTACTGCTAAGGACCACTGCCAAAAATAATTCTTACAAATTCACATTACCCCAGCCGTGTCTGAGAGTTCTAGTTGCTCTGTATCTTTGCAAAAATCTTTATTTTTAGCCTGTTGGGTGTGTTTTTGATTTGCAGTTTCCTTATGACTAATGATACAACATACCTTACCATGTTTATTGTCTATTTAGACCATCTTTCTTATGATATGCCTATTCAAGCCTTTTGCCCATTTCCATGATTTACATTTCCATGATTTACAAGAGTTCTGTATATATTCTGGAAAAATGTTCTTTGTCTTCTTTATCAGATATCTATATTTTGATGTCTCCTCCCATTCTGTTGCTTGTCTTTTCTTTCTCTTAATAAGGTTTTTTGATGACTAGAACTTCTTAATGTAGTCTGATTTATCTTTTTTTTTTCCTACCAGATTTAGTGCTTTTTGTATACTGCTTACGAAATCTTTGCCTACCTCAAAATCATGAAGACATTCTCCTGTGCTTTTCTCTAGAGCAATGTTTCTCAACTTTTTTTCCCATCACTGGTGATGAGTAGACTGCAAGCTGTCCCCATAATTCCCACCTCCCAGTACTCATACCCATGTAAAATCTCCTCCCCTTGAGTGTGGGAGGGACCTGTGATTTACTTCTAGCCAATAGAAAACAGTAAAAGGGACAGGCTGTCACTTCTGCCATTCCCAAAGATTGCTAGGGAGCTTTCCTTTGATGGTTTTGGACAAGCAAGCTTCCGTATTGTAAGCTTCCCAGGAACTGAGAGTACCTGCTAGATGATAGCCAGGAAGAAATTGAAGTCTTCAGGCCCAAAGCCTGCAGATAACTGAGTTCCACCAACAAATTTGTGAGCTTCAACACTGATCCTTCCCCTACACAAATTTTCAGATGAACCAGTCTGATTAGTAGTGTAACTGCAGACTTTAGGGGACTGTCTCAGCCATCCCAGACTCTTGGCCCATAAAAACTGTGACAGATGCATGGCTTTAAGTCACTGAGTTTGTGATAATATTGTCTTGTAGCAATTTGTTGTTGTTCAGTTGCTCAGTCGTGTCCAACACTTTGTGTCCCCATGGACTGACATGACAGGCTCCCCTGTCCTTCACCATCTCCTGGAACTCGCTCAAACTCAGGTCCATTGAGTCCATGACACCATCCAACCATCTCATCCTCTGACATCCCCTTCTTCTGCCTTCTATCTTTCCCTGCATTAGGGTCTTTTCCAATGTGTCGGCTCTTTGCATCACGTGGTCAAAGTATTGGAGCTTTAGCTTCAGCATCAGTCCTTCCAATGAATATTCAGGACTGATTTTTTTTAGGACTGACTGGTTTGATCTCTTGTCCAAGGGACTCTCAAGAGTCTTCTTCAACACTACAGTTTGAAGGCATCAGTCCTTCGGCCCTCAGCCTTTTTTTATTGTCCAGCTCTCATATCCATACATGACTACTGGAAAAACCATAGCTTTGACTATATGGACCTTTGTAGGCAAAGTGACATCTCTGCTTTTTAACATGCTGCCTAGGTTTGTCAGAGCTTTTCTTCCATAGAGCAATCATCTTTTAATTTCATGGCTTCAGTCACCATCTGCAGTAATTTTGGAGCCCAAGAAAATAAAGTCCATCACTGTTTCTGTTGTTTCCCCATCTATTTGCCATAAAGTGATGGGACTGGATGCCATGATCTTTGTTTTTGAATGTGGAGTTTTAAGCCAGTCTTTTCACTCTCCTTTTTCACCTTCTTCAAGAGGCTCTTTAATTCCTTTTTGCTTTCTGGCATAAGGGTGTTGTCATCAGCATATCTGAGGTTATTGATATTTCTCCCACTAATCCTGATTCCAGCTTGTGCTTCATCCAGCCTGGCATTTTGCATGATGTACTCTGCATCTAAGTTAAATAAGCAGGGTGACAATATACAGCTTTGACGTACTCCACTCCCAGTTTGGAACAAGTCCATTGTTCCATGTCTGGTTCTAACTGTTGCTTCTTGAACTGCATACAGGTTTTGCAGGAGGCAAGTAATGTGGTTAGGTATTCCCATCTCTTTAAGAATTTTCCACAGTTTGTTGTGATCCACAAAGTCAAAGGCTTTAGAGTAGTCAGTGAAGCAGAAGTAGATGTTTTCCTGGAATTCTCTAGCTTTTTCTGTGATCCAATGGATGTTGGCAATTTGATCTCTGGTTACTCTGCCTTTTCTAAATCCAGCTTGTACATCTGGAAGTTCTCAGTTCACATACTATTGAAGCCTAGCTTGAAGGAACTGGAGTATTAGTTTTCTAGCATGTGAAATGAGTGAGATTGGGCAGTAGTTTGAACATTCTTTGGCATTGACTTTCTTTGGGATTGGAATGAAAACTGACCTTTTCCAGTCCTGTGGCCACTGCTGAGTTTTCCACATTAGCTGGCATATTGAGTGCAGCACTTTTACAGCACCATCTTTTGGGATTTGAAATAGTTTAGCTGCAATTCCATCACCTCTACTAGCTTTGTAGTGATGTTTCCCAAGGCCCACTTGACTTCACATTCCAGGATATTGGCTCTAAGTGAGTGATCACTTAGATCACCATCGTGGTTATCAGGTCATTAAAATCTTTATTGTGTGTTCTTGCACCTC
This sequence comes from Redunca redunca, assembly GCA_006410935.1. Classification (NCBI taxonomy): domain Eukaryota; kingdom Metazoa; phylum Chordata; class Mammalia; order Artiodactyla; family Bovidae; genus Redunca; species Redunca redunca. The sequence continues at coordinate 126,964 of SJYQ01002546.1, read as the reverse complement.
TTCTTAGTATCTTCTGCCTCTGCTTGAATAGATAACTAAAATATCACACCCCCAAAGGAGACCACTTTGACTTTTTTTTTCATAATCACTACAGCCCCTCCACTGTGCAACTTTAATACTTGTTGTTGTTACTTGCTAAGTTGTGTCTGACTCCTTGTCCCCATGGACTGCAGTAAGTGGGCTTCTCTGTCCTCTGCTCTTTCCCAGAGTCTGCTCAGTTTCATGTTTATTGATTCAATGATGCTATCTAACCATCTCATCCTCTGCCATCCCTTCTCCTTTTGCCTTCAATCTTTCCCAGCATGAGGGTCTTTTCCAATGAATCAGCTCTTCACATCCGGTGGCCAAAGTATTGGAGTTTCAGCTTCAGTCCTCCAAATTAATATTCAGGGTTGACTTCCTTTAAGATTGACTGGTTTGATCTCCTTGCTGTCCAAGGGACTAACAAGTCTTCTTTAGCACCACAATTTGAAAGCATCAATTCTTCAGCCCTCAGCCTTATTTATGGTCCAACTCTCACATCCATATATGACTAATGGAAAAATCATAGCTTTGACTATAAGGACCTTTGTCAGCAAAGTGATGTCTCTGCTTTTTAATATGTTGTCTAGGTTTGTCATAGCTTTCCTTCCAACGTGCAAGCGTCTTTTAACTTCATGGCTGCAGTCACCATCCCTGTGATTTTGGAGACCAAGAAAATAAAATCCTTCACTGCTTCCACTTTTTCCCTTCTATTTACCATGATGTGATGGGACCAGGTGCCATGATCTTAGTTTTTTGAATGTTGAGTTTTAAGCCACCTTTTCACTCTCCTCTTTCACCCTCATCAAGAGGCTCTTTAATTCCTCTTCACTTTCTACCATTAAAGTTTATCATCTGCATTTATGAGGTTGTTGATATTTCTCTGTAATTCTTGATTCCAGCCTGTGATTCATCCAACCCAGCATTTTGCATAATGTATTCTCAACAGATGTTAAATAAGCAAGCTGACAATATGGAGCCTTGTACTTCTTCCTGAACTTGGAGTCAGTCAGTTGTTCCACATCTGGTTCTAACTGCTGCTTCTTGACCCTCATACAGGCTTCTCAGGAGTCAGGTAAGGTGGTCTGGTACTCCCATCTCTTTAAAAAATTTCCACAGTTTGTTGTGATCCATACAGTCGAAGGTTATAGTGTAGTCAATGAAGCAGATGTTTTTCTGGAATTCCCTTGCTTTCTCCATGATCTGAGGAATGTTGGCAATTTAATCTCTGGTTCTCTTGCCTTTTCCAAATCCATCTTGTACATTTGGAAGTTCTCGGTTCGCATACCCCTGAAGCCTAGCTTGAAGGATTTTGAGCATTACCTTGCTAGCATGTAAAATGAGCATAGTTGTATGGTAGTTTAAACATTCTTTGGCGTTGCCCTTCTTTGGGATTGGAATGAAAACTGACTTTAACCATTCCTGTGACCAAGAATGGATTTCTGAGTTTTCCAAATTTGCCCACATATTTAGTGTAGCCTATCTTTTAGGATTTGAAATAGCTCAGCTGGAATTCCATCACCTCCACTAGCTTTGCTCGTAGTATGCTTCCTAAGGCCCACCGGACTTAACACTCTAGGATGTCTGTACTAGGTGAGTGACCACACCATCATGGTTATCCAGGTCATTAAGACTTTTTTTGTGTAGTTCTTCTGTGTATTCTTGCCACCTGTTCTTAATCTCTTCTGCTTCTGTTAGTTCCTTACCATTTCTGTCCTTTATCATGCCCATCCTTGCATTATATGTTCCCTTGATATATCCAATTGTCCTGAAAAGATGTCTAGTCTTTCCTATTCTATTGTTTCCCTCTATTTCTTTGCTCTGTTCATTTAAGAAGGCTTTCTTATCTCTCCTTGCTATTCTCTCGAACTCTGCATTCAGTTGGCTGTATCTTTCCCTTTCTCCCTTGCCTTTCGCTTCTTTTCTTTCCGCAGCTATCTGTATAGCCTCCTCAGAGAACAACTTTGCCTTCCTGTATTTATTCTTCTTTAGGATGGCTTTGGTCATTGCCTCTTGTAAAATGTTATGAACTTCTGTCTATTGTTTCAGACACTCTGTCTATGAGATCTGATCCTTTGATTCTATTAATCACCAGCACAGTATAATTATAAGGGGTATGATATAGATCATATCTGAATGACATAGTAGTTTTCCTACTTTCTTCGATTTCAACCTGAATTTTGCAACAAGGAGCTGATGATCTGAGTCACAGGCAGCTCCATGTCTTGGTTTTGGTGACTCTATGAAGTTTCTCCATCTTTGGCTGCAATGAGCATAATCAATCTGATTTTGGTATTCACCATCTGGTGATGTCTATGTGTAAAGTCATCTCTTGGGTTGTTCAAATTCTTATACATCAGTTTATGTTCTATCATTTCAGTTCAGTTCAGTCACTCAGTAGTGTCCAACACTTTGTGACCCCATGGACTGCAGCACGCCAGGCCTCCCTCTCCATCACCAGCTCCCACAGTTCACTCAAATTCATGTCCATTGAGTTGGTGATGCCATCCAACTATCTCATCCTCTGTTGTCCCCTTTTCCTCCTGCCCTCAATCTTTCCCAGCATCAGGGTCTTTTCAAATGAATCAGCTCTTTGCATCAGGTGGCCAAAGTACTGGAGTTTCAGCTTCAGCATCATTCCTACCAATGAACACCCAGGACTGATTTCCTTTAGGAAAGACTAGCTGGATCTCCTTGCTGTCCAAGGGACTCTCAAGAGTCTTATCCAACATCACAGTTCAAAAGCGTCAATTCTTCAGGGCTCAGCTTTCTTTATAGTCCAACTCTCACATCCATACATGACCATGGGAAAAACCACAACCTTGACTAGACGGACCTTTGTTGGCAAAGTAATGTCTCTGTCTGTGTTTGTCATAATTTCAAGGAGCAAGCATCTTTTAATTTCATGGCTGCAGTCACCATCTGCAGTGATTTTGGAGCCCCCCAAAAGAAAGTCAGCCACTGTTTCCACTGTTTCCCCATCTATTTGCCATGGAGTGATGGGACTGGATGCCATGATTTAGTTTTCTGAATGTTGAGCTTTAAACCAACTTTTTCACTCTCCTCTTTCACTTTCATCAAGAGGCTCTTTAGTTCTTCTTCACTTTCTGACATAAGGGTGGTATCATCTGCATATTTGAGGTTATTGATATTTTTCCTGGCAATCTTGATTCCAGCTTTTGCTTCATCCAGCCCAGCATTTCTCATGATGTACTCTGCATGTAAGTTAAGTAAGCAGGGTGACAATATACACCCTTTATGTACTCCTTTTCCTATNTTCTCCCCTACTCCAAGTTTCTAACAGTTTTTATTTTATTTTATCATGAATATGTATATTAACCATTATAATTTTTCTACATCTATGAGATAATCACTTGATTCTTCCTATATATTGTAGTTAACGTAGTAAATTACATTGCCTGAGTTTAAGATCTAGTTAAACTAACCTTTCACCTTGAGTTCTTGGACTAAATACACCTTGGTTTATTATACACATCATTGGATTCATTTTTCTATAATTGGCTTATTTTTTACATCTATCTTCATAAAACAACTTGGTAAGTGCTTACTCTGTTTTTCATTCTTTGAAACAGTTTGTAAAACATTGGTGTTAACCATATTAACAAATTGAAAGATAAAAACTGTATGATTATCTCAGTAAATGCAGAGAAAGCCTTTGACAAAATTCAACACTCATTTATGATAAAAACTCTCCAGAAAGCAGCCATAGAAGGAACATACCTCAATATAATAAAAAGGATATATGACAAACATACAGAATACATTATCCTCAATGGTGAAAAATTGAAAGCATTTCCCCTAAAATCAGGAACAAGACAAGGGTTTCCACTCTCACTGCTATTCAGCATAGTTTTGGAAGTCCTAGCCTCAGCAATCAGAGAAGAAAAAGAAATAAAAGGAATCCAGACTGGAAAAGAAGTAAAACTCTCGCTGTTTGCAGATGACATGATCCTCTACATAGAAAATCCTAAAGATACCACCCCAAAATCACTAGAGCTAATCAATGAATATAGTAAAGTTGCAGGATTTAAAATTAATATACAGCAATATCTTGTATTCTTATACACTAACAATGAAAAAACAGAAAGATATTAAGGAAGCAATCCCATTTACCATTGCAATGAAAAGAATAAAATACCTAAAGTAAGAAAAGAACTATATATAGAAAACTATAAAACACTGATGAAAGAAATCAAAGATGACACAAATGGAGAAATATATGATGTTTGTGTACTGGAAGAATCAATATAGTGAAAATTAGTATACTACCCAAAGTAATCTAGGACTTCCCTGGTGGCTCAGACGGTAAAGCGTCTGTCTACAATGTGAGAGACCTGGGTTCGATCCCTGGGTTGGGAAGATTCCCTGGAGAAGGAAATGGCAACCCACTCCAGTATTCTTGCCTTGGAAATACCATGGACAGAGAAGCTTCGTGCAGGCTACTATCCATATAGTGAGAAGAATCATATAGTGAAAATTAGTATATACTACCCAAAGTAATCTATAGATTCAGCATAATCCCTATCAAATTACCAATAGTATTTTTTCACAGAACTAGAACAAATAATTTTGCAATTTGTGTGGAAAAACAAAAAGCTTCAAATAGCTAAAGAAATCTTGAGGAAGAATGGGCCTGGAGGAATCAACCTTCCTGACTTCAGACTATGCTAATAAAGCTACAGTCGTCAAGACAGTATGGTACTGGCAAAAAGACAGAAATACAGATCAATGGAACAAAATAGAAAGTCCAAAGATAAATCTACACACCAATGGACACCTTAAGGAGGCAAAAATATAAAATGTAGACAAGACAGTCTCTTTAACAAGTGGTGATGGGAAAGTTGGTCAACCACCTGTAAAAGAATGAAACTAGAACACCTTCTAACACCATACACAAAAATAAACTCAAAATGAATTAACAATCTAAACGTAAGACCAGAAGCTATAAAACTCCTAGAGGAAAACATAGGCAGAACACTCTCTGACATAAATAACAGCAGGATTCTCTATGACCCACCTCCCAGAGTAATAGAAATAAAAGGAAAAATAAACAAATGGGACCTAATTAAACTCAAAAACTTTTGCACAACAAAGGAAACCATAAGCAAGGTGAAAAGACAGCCTTCAGAATGGGAGAAAATAATAGCAAATGAGGCAACAGACAAAGAATTAATCTCCAAAATACACAAGCAACTCCTGCAGGTCAATTCCAGAAAAATAAACAACCCAATCAAAAAGTGGGCAAAAGAACTAAACAGACATAACTCCAAAGAAGACATACAGATGGCTAACAAACACATGAAAAGATGCTCAACATCACTCATTATCAGAGAAATGCAAATCAAAACCACAGTGAGGTATCATCTCACACTGGTCAGAATGGTCATCATCAGAAAGTCTGCCAACAGTAAACGCTGGAGAGGGTGCGGAGAAAAGGGAACCCTCTTACATTATTGGTGGGAAAGCACACTAGTACAGCCACTATGGAGAACAGTTGAAGATTCCTTAAAAACTGGGAATAGAACTACCATCACTTCAGTTCAGTTCAGTCACTCAGTCGTGTCTGACTCTTTGCAACCCCATGAATTGCAGCACTCCAGGCCTCCCTGTCCATCACCATCTCCCGGAGTTCACTCAAACTCATGTCCATCAAGTTGGCGATGCCATCCAGCCATCTCATCCTCTGTCATCCTCTTCTCCTCTTGTCCCCAATCCCTCCCAGCATCAGAGTCTTCTCCAATGAGTCAACTCTTCGCGTGAGGTGGCCAAAGTACTGGAGTTTCAGCTTTAGCATCGTTCCTTCCGAAGAATACCCAGGACTGATTTCCTTTAGAATGGACTGGTTGGATCTCCTTGCAGTCCAAGGGGTTCTCAAGAGTCTTCTCCAACACCACACTTCAAAAGCATCAATTCTTCAGCGCTCAGCCTTCTTCATAGTCCAACTCTCACATCCATACCTGACCACAGGAAAAACCATAGCCTTCACTAGACGGACCTTTGTTGGCAAAGTAATGTCTCTACTTTTGAATATGCTATCTAGATTGGTCATAATTTTTCTTCCAAGGAGTAAGTGTCTTTTAATTTCATGGCTGCAGTCACCATCTGCAGTGATTTTGGAGCCCCCCAAAATAAAGTCTGACATTGTTTCCACTGTTTCCCCATCTATTTACAACCCAGTAATCTCACTCCTGGGCATATACCCTGAGGAAATCAAAACTGAAAGAGACACATGTACCCAAATGTTCATTGCAGCACTGTTTACAATAGCTAGGACATGGAAGCAACCTAGAGGTCCATTGGCATATGAATGGATAAGATAGCATGTGGTGATACATATACACAATGGAATATTACTCAGCTATAAAAAGGAATGTGTTTGAATCAGTTCTAATAAGATAGATGAAACTGGAGCCTATTACGCAGAGTGAAGTAAGGCAGAAAGAGAAACACAAATACTGTATATTAATGCATATATATGGAATTTAAAAAGACAGTGATGACTATCCTATAATTCAAGGCAGCAGAAGAGACACAGATGAAAAGAACAGACTTTTGGACTCTATGGGCAAAGGTGAGGGTGGCTGATTTGAGAGAACAGCATTGAAACATGTATATTACCATATGTAAAATAGATGACCAGTGAAACTTTGATGCACGAAGCAGGGTACCCAAAGCCCATGCTCTGGGACAACCCAGAGGGCTGAGGTGGGGAGGGAAGTGGGGGAAGGGGACTTAGAATGGGAAGACACATATGCACCCATGGCTGATTCATGTCAACGTATGGCAAAAACCACCACAATATTGTAAAGGAATCAGCCTCCAATTAAAATAAGTTAATTTTTTTTTAAAGTGGAGTCTTTTTTTTCCTATAGCCTTCAGGCTGTCCCACACATGTCCCTACTAGTTTTCAAAGCTAGATATTATTTTCCTGGTGCAGGAACACTGGGTTGGCAAGCCTAATATGAGGCTTGGACCCCTTGCTTCTTGGGAGAGAGTTTGGTGGTTGTGATATGTTTCCAATTTGTGATTAGCCAACCTGGATGTATGAGTCTTGACTAAACTGTATCTTCATCTCCCCTATTTACCTTGCTGTTGCTCCTTCTTCATATCCTTTGTTGTGGAAGGATGGAAAATCTTCTGTGGAAAGTTGTGGAAAATCTTTTCTGCTAGTCTTCAGATTGCTCTTGTAGATAGTTATTCTGTACACGGTTGTAATTTTGGTGTGTCCATGAAAGGAGGCAAGTTCAGGGACTTCCTACTCCACCATTCTGCCCTTTGAGTTCACATTCTTTTCAAATATGCATGTAATGTTCACCAAGATATACCTATTCTGAGTCTTAACAAATGTAAAAGAATCAAGATCATATAAAGTATGTTGCCTGACAATAATGGAATGTACTAGAAAACAATATTAGAAGAATAACAAGAAGACCTCTGAGTTCATGGGCATTAATCACTATACTGCTAAATAATACTTGGGTCAAACAAAAAGTCTCAGGGATATTAGAAAACATTTTGAAATGAATAGAAATGAAAATATAACATAGCATTTTGTAGAATGCAGCTAAAGCAGGGTTGAGAGGGAAATTCATTGCATTTGGATGCTTATATTACAGAAGAAGAAAATCTTATGTCAAAAATCTAACCTTATGAATTTAAGAAACCAAAACAAGCTATGATGAAATAAGCCTGATGTAAGCAGAAAAAAAGACATTATACAGAGAGGAGCAGATATGAATGAAATCTGCAAAAACAACAACAAAAACCAATTGACTCAAATCTGATTATTTAAAAAATCAATAAAAATATCAGCAAGACTGACAAAGGAAAAAAGATAGAAGACAAATTACTGATATATGATGAAAATAGTACAACACTAGACTTGGTACTCACATATCTGATAAGAGTCTAGTTTCCAGAATACACACAAAAAACCCCTACAACTTAATAATAAAGGGACAAATAGCCCAATTTAAAAATGGGCAAAAGATCTCTATAGACATTTCTCTAAGAAGATATACAAATGGCTGCTCAGCATCACATCACCAGTTGTTAGTGAAGTCACTCAGTCATGTCCAACTCTTTGTGACCCCATGGACACCAGGCTCCTCCGTCCATGGGATTTTCTAGGCAAGAGTACTGGAGTGGGTTGCCATTTCCTTCTCCAGGGAACTTCCCGACCCAGGGATCAAACCCAGGTCCCCCACATTGTAGACAGATGCTTTCCGTCTGAGCCACCACTTGATCTTAGCCAAAAAGCATCAGTTGTTAGGGAAGCACAAATCAAAACCACAATGACATTCCACTTCACATGTGCTAGGATGGCTACAATCAAAAAGTTCTAGAATTACAAGTGTTGGTGAGGATTTGGTGAAGTTGGAATCTTCATTGACTGCTAGTGGAAATGTAAAATGGTGCAGCCACTTTGTAAAAAAGCCATTTTGGCAACTCCTCAATAAGTTAAACATAAAGTTACCATAAGTGAAGTCGCTCAGTTGTGTCTGACTCTTTGCGATCCCATGGACTGTAGTCTACCAGGCTTCTCCGTCCATGGGATTTTCTAGGCAAGAGTACTGGAGTGGGTTGCCATTTCCTTCTCCAGGGGATCTTCCTGGCCCAGGGATCGAATCCAGGTCTCCTGCATTGCAAGCAGACACTTTACCCTCTGAGCCACCAGGGAAGCGCTAATTCCACTCATAAGTATATACTCAAGAGAAGTGAAAACATATATACACAAATGTTCATAGCAGCATTATTCACAATAAATCAGAGGAGTTGTTGTTTAGTTGTGTCTGACTCTTTGTGACTGCATGGACTAGAGCCTGCCAGGCTCCTCTGTCCATGAGATTTCCCAGGCAAGAATACTGGAGTGGGTTGCCATTTCCTTCTCCAGACCAAATGATAGAACAACCCAAATGTCCACCAACTGATCCAACTTTTCCAACTGATGAATGGAAAAACAAAATGTGGTACTATACAGTGGAATATTCAGGAATCAAAAAGAAAGAAGTACTGATACATGCTCCATCATGGATGGACCACAAACACTAAGTTAAAAAAAGTCAGTAGTCAAGTATCACATGCTATAATATTTCAGATGTGAAAGTCCAGAACAGCGAAATCTATAGAGACAGAAAATAGATTTGTGGTTGCCTGGTGGTGCTGGGAGGATGAAGATAATAACTAAAAAGTAGGGATTTCACTTTGATGTTATGAAAGTGTTCTAAAATTGACTGTGGTGATGGTTGTCCCTATATGCGAATATACTAAGACCGTTGAATTGGACACTCGAAATGGGTGAATTTAAGTGATAAGGAAATTATATCTCAATAAAGCTGTTAAAAATGTATGTGAAAACAAAAGAACCAGAGGATAGCCAGAACAAATTTGAAAAAGAAGAATAAAGTTGGAGGAATCATACTTCCTACTTTTAAGATTTACCACAAAATTTTTAAATTTACTGAAGCTACGGTAATCAATAGTGTGAAATGAAGGAAGAGGTAGATATAAAAATCAATGACACAATGAAGAGTTCAGAAATCACCCACCACAAATGTGGCCAATTGCTATTCTTGTGTGTGGTAAAATATGCATAACATAAAATTACCATTGAAATCATTTAAAGGGCACAGTTTATGGGCAATTAATACATTCACAGTGTTATGCATTCATCATTATTATCTAATTCAAGACCAATTTACTCACCTCAAAAAGAAATGCTGTTCCCATTAAATGTTCTTCATTACCTTCTGGCCCCAGACCCTGTCAACACTAATCTGAGTTCTGTCTCTGTGGATTTGCCTGTTCTGGATATTTCATGTCAGTGGAATCATACAATATATAGATTTTTCTGTCTGACTTCTTTTACTTAACATAATGTTTTCAAGGTTTGTCCATGTTGGAGCATGTATCAGTACTTCACTCCTTTTGATGACCAAATAATGTATCATTGTATGGATACGCCACATTTTCTTTGTTCATTCATCAGTAAATGGACATTTCCACCTTTCGGTTGTTGTGAGTAGTGCTGCTATGAACCTTAGTGCACAAATTGTGTTTGAATATCTGCTTTCAAGTCTTTTGACTATATACCTAGAAATGCAATTGCTGGGTCACATGGTTACTATATGTTTAATCTATTGAGGAACTGATATACTGTTTTACATAGCTGCTATATCTTTGTATATCCCACCAGCAGTCAATGAGGGTTCTAATTTCTGCACATCCTCACCAACAAATATGATTTTCTAGTTTTGCTTCATTTTTTTTTATGGGCACCCTAGTCTGAGACTGAAGTAGAATCTTATTGTGGTTTTGATTAGTTTTCCCATGAGACTAGTGATATTGAGCATCTTTCCATGTGTTTATAGCCCATTAGTATATTTTCCTTAGAGAAATGTCTGTTCAGATGCTTAGCCCATTTTTAAATTCAGTTGTCTTATTGAGCTATGAGGATTTTTATAATGTATTCTGGATACTAGACCCTTATCAGATATGTAATTTATAAATACTTCCCTCCTATTCTGTGGGTTGCATTTTCACTTTCTTGATAGTGTTCTTTGATGCACAGAAGTTTTTAATTTTCTTGCAGTCCAATTTAGTTTTTGTTCTATTGGTTCTGTTTTGTTGTCATATCTACGAACCAAGGTTATAAAGACTTACAGTCATCTTCTTCCAAGAATTCTGTAGTTTCAACTCTTAAATTTATATACATTTAGGTATTTGGCCCATTTCAAGTTAGTTTTTATATAAGATGTGAGGTTGGTTAATTGATTTTTGACAAAGGTGCAAAAGCACTTCTATGAAGAAAAGATAATCTTTTCAATTAATGGTTTGTAAAAACTGGGTATTCAAATTCAAAACATTAACCTCAGCCTATACCTGTACCTTAAGAGAGAGAAGTCCATAAATTAGCTCAAAGAGAAACTTAAGAGAAAACACCAGCATCCAAAGTTGTTTGGGGTTCAAATGGCAATCGATGGAGAAGGAGGTTATTCTCTTCTTCTTTACATAAAACTCAGCAAAGCTTTGTTATCCTAAGGACTGGAGACTTCAGCAGTGCATGGAATATGCACCTTGGCATGGGGCTCATTCTGGACAACAGCAGTGACAATTTTACTGTTTTGGGGGATGGGATAATTTCATAGTGCACCATTCAAAGTGCTGGTCCAAAGCAGCCCTCCGAAAGTATGCCCAGGAAAGCACAAATTGGAGCCCTCATTAAGTGATAATGACAAGCCAATGATATCCAAGAACTGGATGCATTTACTAATCCAATCCATTTTCTTCAATCCTTGAAAAGCATCGAAACAGTCCAAAGTTTCTACAGTTCTTTTCTCCTGTTGCTCACCATTGGTATGCAGAGAGAAATAGCAATCCCACTGGGGAATGTCAGTTTCTTTGAAACAAGGGAGTTGTAAAGAGGGTGTCTGGCAATGGCATGTGGGTCATAAATATTTGACTATGTGCATGATGTACCTTAGTCTTCCAAGGCCTATTTCTTTGACAGCAAGAAGCTGAAGTTCTTACATTTCCTATTACTCATAAATCTCCAAAGCCAAGAGCTCCTGGCCATTCCTCAGAGCCACAGAATGAAGTCTGCTTGTAAACAGCAGTTGCTGTGATGACAAGATGTTATGGTTTATCTATTTGTTTCCCAAAGGCACACAGGTACTAGAGAATATGAAGTGATTAAGGTCTTTACATAAGCTTACCCTTGGGCCCAGTTGGGAGTCTCTTTTCTGTTCACTCATCTTCAGGAGATTGACATGAAGGGAACCTGGGTTTTGGAGTCAGATAGATACACCCTGTTTCAAACCTCAGTCTAGTCGGGGTTTTAGCTGTGTGACTGTGAACAAACTTCTTAAGCTAACTGAACCTCAGTCTCCTCATGAGTAACACTGTGGATAATAGCACCCATTTTGCAGAACTGTTGAGAGGATTAAATGCAGTAATACAGGTGGAAAGTTAGAGAAGGTGCTCATAAAATGTTAATTTCTATTTGTTTTTCCTCTTTAAATGAATAATGGGAATTCTGCTCTTTGATATCTGCAACAGTTTGAAACTAGCTTTGGGGTAACACTCCAAATACAGTAGCTTAAATTTAAGAGAGAAGCTTATGTCATTTTTATTGATGAAAGCTAAAACAAATAGGGATTTATTAACAGTGTGGAGTCTTTGTGCTGGACACCTATGTTCCCCTCTGGATCCACTCTTCATCTCCTTGCTGTGCTGAGGCCCAGGAGACTGACCTGTAGGGGCCACATTGACAATTTCCTTGACCTTATTGCACTTGGGTTTGGCCAATAGAAAGCATCAGCAGGAGATTGAAGGGTTGTAGGAGGCTGAGACTGGGCATTTAGTTGCCCAGAAGCCTTCCTGCAAGGGTGTCACAGATAGTCTCTGTCCCTCCCCTAAGCCCACTTTTTCCATATGTGACCTCATTCCATATGGTTGCTCCCTATTTCCAGGTTCCCTTACAGGTTGTCACCCTTGCCTCTTCCAGCCTAAGGAAAATAATAGTCCCCTGCTGTTTCTAGCCCTAGGGTGCTGTACTACCACTGTGGTTTTTCTACAGCAGGACCACACCTTGCATATAGTTTATTAAATCTTCTTCAAATTACCCACTTAGAGTGGGCCATCTGTTCCCTTTAAGAACCCAGATGATGCTTAATGCCCCAAACACTACAATGTCAAAAGGCACAAGAAAAATCTATCAGAATTATAGAACAAGATTTATAAAAGCAAACTTTTTTGAGATATTTTTAACCAACTATTATCCATCTAAACAATTTAAGGAGTAATGTAAAATTTGCATCTTAGATAAAAAGAATATGTACTATTTTCAAAAGCCCAATTTAGATCATTGAACAATATGTTCAATAAATATGGATAATGTTCTTAAATCACAGAGAACTTGGAAACAAAGTTATGAAAGGTTAATAAGCACATTAAAAAAATTTTTAAATCAAAATATGCAAATTAAATCATAAAGTATCTTCTTTAACCTATCAAATTAACAAAGACTGAAAAAAATAGTGCTTGTAAGAATGTGATATGACACTGTTACAGCTGGTGAGAGTATGAACTGATAAAAATTTTCTAGAAAGAAATCTGTCCTCTATGCATCAAGGGCCTTATAAATATTTATAGTCTTTCAAACCAGTAATTCCACTTCTAGAAACTTATTATAAAGAAATAATAAATAGTACAGAAGTGTTTGGAGATTTAGCACACATATTTATAAGAGAAAAATGGGAATAGTCTAGATAATTGACAATAGTTGATGGTTATTTTGTTATATCCATGGAGAAATAAGGACTTCCCAAGTAGCTTGGTGGTAAGGAACGTGCCTGCCAATGCAGAAGATGCGGGTTCGATTCACCCCAGTATTTTTGCCTAGGAAATCCTATGGACAGAGGAGCCTGGCAGACTATAGTCTATGAGGTCACAAAAAGAGTTGGACACAACTTAGCAACTAAACAACAACATGGAAAAACACAGAGACATTAAACTAGGGTTTTATAAAAAGTTAAACAGGACAGTAATCCCCAAATAATATTAATTTATCATAGTGAGACATAAAACTGTAGAAACAGTTTGATTCTTAAGTTTAAAATCTGCATAAAATATTGACAATGTTCATACAAGTAGTGGATTACAGATAATTTTTACATTTTTGTCCTTTTTCTGCATGTTCCAACTGCTCTACACTGAGCATTATTTTCATTATACTATGTAATTTTTCCCTAAAAATAGTGAAAGGTCCAAGCTACCTAAAAAGTAAGTCATTTTCACAAAACTATAATGTCCCAGGAGCCAAGTGATTCTGATGTACAACATTACCCTTTCCACCTTCATCACTCCACACACAGTGCACTCTCTTGGGAAGTCACGTTCTTCTCACCCGGGAAGAGATTTTGAGCTGTCTCAGTCCAGTTGATGTTGAGCACATTAGTTGCGAAGGTGAGTGAGTGGTCGGGGAAAAGGAAGGGGAAAGAAGACAGTGGAAGAAGGACAGGAGGGTGTGGCTCAGAGAACTAGGGGGTCACTTAAACAGCATGGCTGGGTGTGGGCCATGTGAAGCTGTACAAGGTAATGCAGGCCAATAGCAGCTGTGTTGTTTAGAGCAACCCAGGTGAGCAGTGGTCAGCAGCCTGAACAGACTCACAGGAACATATATGATACCCATGAGCGCATCGTAGGAATGCCTGACAGGTGGGGCTGCTGCTGCAGAGACTGGGACTTTATATATTAAAATTACTATTCTTTTACTACTTTTCTTTAGAAATCAGTCTCTTTCTTAAATTCTTTTTTATAAGCAAACATCTTTTTTTCCCCCAATTAACATGTTTTCACTATTTTAGCTCTAAGAAATCCTTTAAAATTTAGTTTCAATACCTGCTAGTACAAATTCATCCTATAGAACAGACATACCCAAAGATATATTCAGACAGAAATATATAATTCTAACTATTTTCATTGATAACCAAGAAAAACTAAAAGTGAAAAATTTAAAGCTAAACACTCAAGAAGGTAAAAACTAATGATTGTTTTAAGATTTATTAAACAGTAACAGAAAATAAGACAGTATCATATTAGCATAATGGTAGGCATGTAAATCAATGAAACAATAAATAATTTAGCCAAAGACCAATACATATATGACCAGCTGAGTTCCAACAAAGAGGGCAAGCTAATTTACTATGGGGAAGGATAGTCTTTTCAACAAATGGCACTGGATCAATCAGATATTCATGTAGAAAAAATATTAACCTCAACCCTTACCTCACACCATACTAATACATTCCTCAAAATGGGTCAGAAATCTAAAATATAAAAGCAAAAGTGATAAAACTTTTCAAAGAAATCATAGAAGACTTTTAGGTAAGCAAAAAGCATGAATGAGAAGCATAGGAGAAAAAAAATTGAAAATGTAATCATCAAAATGAAAAATCACTGCTTTTTAAAAATACCATTAGTTTCTGGTCTTACATTTAGATCTTTAATCCATTTTGAGTTTATTTTTGTGTGTGGTGTTAGAAAGTGATCTAGTTTCATTCTTTTACAAGTGGTTGACCAGTTTTCCCAGCACCACTTGTTAAAGAGATTGTCTTTACTCCATTGTATATTCTTGCCTCCTTTGTCAAAGATAAGGTGTCCATAGGTGTGTGGATTTATCTCTGGGCTTTCTATTTTGTTCCATTGATCTATATTTCTGTCTTTGTGCCAGTACCATACTGTCTTGATGACTGTGGCTTTGNAGACATTTCTCCAAAGAAGACATACGGATGGCTAACAAACACATGAAAAGATGCTCAACATCACTCATTATCAGAGAAATGCAAATCAAGACCACAATGAGGTACCACTTCACACCAGTCAGAATGGCTGCGATCCAGAAGTCTGCAAGCAATAAATGCTGGAGAGGGTGTGGAGAAAGGGGAACCCTTTTACATTGTTGGTGGGAATGCAAACTAGTACAGCCACTATGGAGAACAGTGTGGAGATTCCTTAAAAAATTGCAAATAGAACTGCCTTATGACCCAGCAATCCCACTGCTGGGCATACACACCGAGGAAACCAGAATGGAAAGAGACACATGTACCCCAATGTTCATTGCAGCACTGTTTATAATAGCCAGGTCATGGAAACAACCTAGATGTCCATCAGCAGATGAGTGGATAAGAAAGCTGTGGTACATATACACAATGGAGTATTACTCAGCCATTAAAAAGAATACATTTGAATCAGTTCTAA
>SJYQ01002546.1:54246-111049 GCA_006410935.1 Redunca redunca | reverse complement strand
AATTTAGAAAGATGGTGATGATGACCCTGTATGTGAGACAACAAAAGAGACTCAGATGTGTAGAGCAGACTTTTGGACTCTGGGGGAGAGGGAGAGGGTGGGATGAGATGGGAGAATGGCATTGAAACATGTATATTATCATGTAAGAAACAAATTGGCAGTCTATGTCTGATGCAGGATGCTTGGGGCTGGTACACGGGGATGACCCAGAGAGATGTTATGGGGTGGGAGGTGGGAGGGGGATTCATGTTTGGGAATGCATGTACACCCGTGGTGGATTCATGTCAATGTATGGCAAAACCAATACAGTATTGTAAAGTAAAATGAAGTTAAAATAAAAAATAAAAATAAAAATACCATTAAGAAAATGAAAAGAAAAGACACAGACTGGGGAAAAATATTTGCAATACACATATCTGACAAAGTACTTATGTCAAGAATAAACAAAGAACTCTTAGGATCTAATTGTTAGAAGGAAAATAACCAAATAAAAACCTACAAAATATAATATTTTTCCTTTATTCTTTATCTGGCTCCCAAATATTTGAACAGAGTACTTTATAGTACATTCCCAATACTAGACAAATATATTATTTTTAACATTAATGGCTGAAAAGGAATATTGCTAGCAAAAAAAAAAAGTGTCAGACCACTTATTTACCACCAATGGGGTGCACAGTGGTACAACCTTTCTGAAAGACAGTTTTGGTTTTTAGAGATTTTTCTAAGAAGTTATATTTCTAGGAATTTGTTGTAAGCTAAGGATTATGTGCATAAAGATTTAGCTATAGAAAAATTATAAGAAGTTAGATGTTGCCTAAATGGCCCCAGGAGAGAATGTTAAATAAATGATAATACATACATACGATAGAATATATGTCAATTAAAATATTGTCATAGAAATATAAGCATTGACGTGAAAAGATGTTTATGTTGTTGTTAAGTGAAAGGCAAGTTATAAAAGAGTAGGTAAAATAAGAATAAATTTTTGCAAAAAAATATAATGTTTTTAAAGTAATGTGAAATTTAATAGTATCACCTCTGGCAACTGTGATAACAGTTTATTTTTCTTTTTGCACCTCAATGTTTTATTTCCTTATCTATTAAGCTAGTAACCCTATCAAAGAATGAGCCATGTTTCTCTGGGCCTTAAGGATGACCACTTATTTCCTAGAGAACCTAGTCTAGGTCTCTCTACCAGCTCCTCCCCTCAGTTCACCTAGCTCATCTGACCAGTCATGCCTTCCTGTCCTTGAGGAAAGAATGCTTTCTGGCTCTTCTGCAGGCAGAGAGTCTGGATTTAGCATGACCTCATTTTCAAGACACAACTTGGCAACTGAACAACAATTTCAAGTGGTGCTTGACACACTAATTATCTATTTTCTCTCCTCTTTTGTCCTGCTCGGTATTTCCCTGGTAACTCAGATGGTAAAGAATCCACCTGCAATGCAGGAGACCTGGGTTCAATCCCTGGGTTGTCCCTGCGTTGGGAAGATCCCCTGGAGAAGGGAACGGCTATCCACTCCAATATTCTTGCCTGGAGAATCTTGTGAACGGAGGAGCCTGATGGGCTGCAGTCCATGGGGTCGAAAAGAATTGGACACAACTGAGAGACTAAACTCACCTAATCATTTCCTATTTTTCCCTCCCTCATATGTCATTCTTCACAGACATCTTCTATGGTTCCCCAGACTCTCAGCCTATAAATCACACGGTTTGTGCCCTGAGCCTTCCCTCCTTCATCCCTCTCATGTTGCTTATCCTGGATGTACTCAGGCTTTCTGGTCTGTGTTCAAAGCCTTTTTTGAGAGATTCAGAAGAGCTCTTGATTCTTTCTCCCCAGCATTGCTCACCCCCATCCCTACTTCCAAGTCTCCTGTGATGTCATAGTCAGGCAATGTCAGGTATACCATAGTGTTTTGGGGTAATGAAATGCGATGCAAGTCGATCAAAGCCTCTTTCTGAGAACGCCCTTTTCCTTCATGGGCAAAAGCTATAAGGAGGAGTCCGGAGTTTGCCTGTGGCCGGGTAGCCCCTCCTGTGTGAAAATCGGGCTGAGAGAACCCATTTCATACACAGAGAAAAGAGACATGAAAGAAACAGTCCAGATGGTATTTGGTCCCTCAACCCAGTTCCATTCCCAGCCTCACTGTGAGCTGGTTACATGAATTTCCCCTTTAACACTTTGAATCAGTTTGAAATGAATTTCTGACATTATCAACCCAGTGCTCTAAGGTAACTCTTCCAGAGCTCTCAGAGTCCCTGTGATTTAACATTACAATAGTCCTTTGCATACCTCCCTCAGGAAGTTGTCTTGCTGGTCTTCACATTCTCAGCACCCATCCCTCTGCAGGTATGAAGTTCTGGACTCATAATAGAGACCAGGATTCTATTCTGTCAGATAGAAAGAGCCAGCAAAACCTGTGTGGGCTTGAGGATAGCCTTGAATGGATGTGGGTCTCTATCCCCTCGTTGATAAAAGAAGATTTGAATTAGATGAAGCCCAACATTCTTTCCAGCTCTAACATTTTTAAATTTTATGGTCCCGAATTCTATCTCTCGATGGACGTAAGTCTGAGTGAACTCTGGGAGTTGGTGATGGATAGGGAGGCCTGGCGTACTGCGATTCATGGGGTTGCAAACAGTCGGACAGGTCTGAGCGACTGAACTAACTAACTAAGGCTGAATTAGTCAAAGCTCTGGTCCAAAACCTGCCTGCCTCGGGTTTGCAGTTTTACCTCCCAACATGATTCCAGGCTCAAAAACTCTGAAACCAGTCATCATTTGTCCCCAACAACATGGTATTTTTCGTTTCTGCCAATGTGAAGTGATCACCAATTAACACTATTTCTTCCTTTAAAAATTCTTGTAGTCATCTTGTGTTGGGTTCTTTGTGTTATTTGTTAAGCTCAATCTAGGTCTTTCTATCTCAGCCTCTATCTGTTTCTCATATATAATCATGTTGATGTTTGTGTCTGTGTTTATGTCTGCATCCACACCTACATTTCTATCATCTGTATCCCCAATCTCTGCCTTAAGTTTCAGGCCCATATCTTCAAATATGTATTGAAGTGTCTCCCTGGCTCTCTCTCAGATGTCTCAAACTCATCATCCTCTTCTCGGATATCTACTTCTTCTTCCATGTTACATGACTTGCATGGAGTTGTCACCATGCACTGGAATCCCCAAGCTATGACCTTAGACACGACCTTAACTACCTCTCTAATTCCATCAGTTTTATCTCAGAAATGGCTCGCAAACCTTTCACTACTCTCTTGAACCTACACCCCTGCAAATTACCATAGGTCAGACTTCCGTTATCTCTCACTGAAATACTGCAACAGCCTCTTAACAAAACCCCTGCCAAAGTTCTCAGCCTATCCTATTCTTCACATTGATGTCACAGAGTACTTTTCAGGGCATTAAATCTACCAAGTTGATCTACTGCTTGGCAACTTTCAAGGCTCACCCTTTTCCTATAGGATTAAATCCAAATGTCTTAACATAGCCCGAAATGACAAAATGATAAGAATAGGGTGTCCTCAGATGGGTAGGAGGTGTTCAGAAATTATTTCGAATGGTCAAGCTCCCAAAGGAATTCTTTCATGAACAAAGATAAAATAAGACATGAACGAGGATGGAGACTGGTGCGGCCAAGGAAAACCAGATTTCAGGAAGGACTTGGGCTTGAAGAAAAGTGCAAAGCACTAACTTAACTATTGATCTTTAGTGGGAGGACCAGGCTTTCATCTGCCTTTTTCCCTCCTATACTGAGGATACTCAGGGTTTGAGACTGCTCCACGGGGCCAGGGGCATGGTCTGCTCTGCCTTCTTTGTGCTTACTTTCCCTTTTGGAGAGTCTGGGGAAGGCGCATTGCTGAAAGCCAGATTAAGGAAGCCATGCCTAGGCCACTTATGTCTCCACGTGCTCATCGGTATGTCATTCTGATACAACTCAAAACTCTCATGATTACTTGTGTCAGACAAAGCGAGAGGAATAAGGAAGGGATGGGAACATGTTTTCTGGCAGATGGTATCTGGGAACAGATGACAAAGAGAAGACAGGTCAGTCAACTCCTACTGAAAGGAAAAAATTGGCTTTCTCTGCCCAAGACAGAGATCTTCATTCTTGGAAGTGCAGAACAAATGTGGTCAGAAAGGAATGTGGATGTAAAAATAGAAGCAGGTGGTAAGAGAACAATTTATTGCTTTTGAAAAATATTTAATGGTAAAGTTTTTTTTTTAAACTGTAAAGAGCAGTTTGAAATTGAAATGTAGAAAGAAGGAGTCACCCCACCAGCCGTGAACTTTATTAACAATTATTATCAAATTCCTCCCATACTCCACTTATTTTAACTGTACATACATTTTTATTCTTTTTATTTTTCAAATTGCAGTCTTAAGACACAAAATTTTGTATTCTGCTTTTTTACTGGAATATTATAGAATAGTGATATTTATATTCCATTGTACAGCATATACTCATCAAACACCTACAATGCCCAGGTATGGGCCAGTTACAATGAGGCCTCTTCCCTCATGGTGTTAACAGTCTAGTGAAGCACTGAGGCATGAGAACATGAAGCCTGCAGGTGTCCATGTGAGACCAGGGCCAGGGAGGGGATACAGGCTCTAGGGGAGCATGTACCAGGGGCCCAGATGTCTGTAGGACGAGTGTCACAGAAGCTTCTTGGAGGAGGCGGTGGCTAAGCTGAGTCCTGCAGGGTGGTAAGACTTGGCCAGGAAAAGAAGGTGAAGGAAAAAAGAGTGTTCGGGGGTCTGGGAGAGAGTGAGAGCGTGAGCAAGTGGAGAAAGTTTGCTCTATGGAGCATATGGAGAGCCGGGGTGTGAGCACAGATGGGGGCGGTCTTCATAAGAGGGAGGAACAAGAGGGGGGCCCAGTGTGGGGGAGGGGGCACAACAGTCCCTGCCAGCCTTGCCCAGGAGTCTGCTCACTGTCTGGAAGGCATTGGGGAGCAGGAAGGGCTTTAAGAAAGGGAATGACAGGTTAGGGCTGCGTTGTGGAAAGATTGCCTAGGCTGTGCTGTAACTGGCTCCCTGGGGTGCGGTGAGAATAGTCAGGGAGAAGGCCCAGGACCCCCTGCAGTACTCTGGTGAAAGCCGGTGCATTTCTGACCTGTCTCCTCCCCTTCCAGCTCAGCTCTCCACCATGTGTTGAAGAAACAGCCTTCCGCAGGCTTCTCCACAGACTTTCCTTGGGCCCTCTCCTGGCTGGGCACACCTGAGTCAGGGAACCGTTCGGTGACTTTCTTCTGATCTTCCAATTCCCCCTTTAGGACTGCTGCCCCCAGATCTCCCCACACCACTGTGGTGTCTTATTCCTATAGTGAACCCCCATTTTGTAATGCTCACAGCGCCTCTGCTTCCTGATTCATCCTCACGAATGCAGCCCCCAGTCATGCTGGCCCATGACTCTGCTGGCTCTTATCCTGCATGGAGTGGCCCATACCGAGTGTGTCTCTGCTACACCGTGAAGCCCCCAAGTGCAGGGGCTTGATCTGTTTTGTTCCTGACAGCAGTTCCTGGTTCATGGTAGGTGTATAATCTGAGTGAGTGAGTGAGTGAGTGTATAAGCTCAGGAGAGAGCTCTGGGCTGTAGATGAAGGTTCTAATCACTTAGGCCATGGAAGTGAATGAGATCACCTTTTGGAGAGTGTGGAGTGAAAAGGGAAAAGGAGGAGGGTCAAATCCAGAATTCTGAAAAGGGCCCACGATGGAGGCACAGCCAGAGGTAAGAGCCAAATCAGGGCTGCTGTGCCAGAAAGATAGGGGTGTGTAGGCACTGTGAGCTGGAGAGGCTGGGGCCGGGTGCTGCTGAAATCAGATTCAGGAGCAAGAAACTCTTTGACCATTCGGAGAGAGAAGTTTCAGCAGAGTGGTGGGGACAGAAGCCACGCTACCATGGACTGGGGAGAAAGAAAGTCATGGAAGGAGAGCCAGCAAGTGTGTGTACTTCCAAGGAGTCAGCTGTAAAAGGGAGAAAGCAGGGAGGGTGGCAGGTGGCACTGTGTCGCTTTAACCTGGCAGATGCTTTAACATCATAAATGCTGATGGGAGGGGCAGATAGCTGTGCCGTGTTTAGTCGCTCAGTCATGTCTGATTCTTTGTGACCCCATGGACTCTAGCCCGCCAGGCTCCTCTGTCCATGGGGAGTCTCCAGGCAAGAATACTGGAATGGGTGGCCATGCCCTACTCCAGGGGTCTTCCCAACCCAGGGATCCAACCCAGGTCTCCCGCAATACAGGTGGATTCTTCACCATCTGAGCCACCAGGGAAGCCCAAGAAAGCAGAGATTAAATCAGGCAGGGGGACTGGGGTGCTAATTGCAAGAAGGATGGCTCTGAGGAGGCAGAGAGGACACCTGTGTGACTCTCAGTGGGGATGGAGCCGTGAGGGAGCAGAGGCTTGGGGCAGACAACTCCCCCATGTTAACTTGAGTGGAAGACCAAGGTCGTGATAGGCTGGGTGCAGGGAGCCCTGTGTGTCTGAGGACAGGAGCTCCGGGGAATTAACATTCCTCTGCTTCCCTTCCCAGGGAGGTGGGAGCCAAGGCCATCTGCTCCGAGAGCTGGGCAGTGGCGGGATAAATGTTTTTGGCTCCCGTCCCATTAGTGCACTGAATTCTTCCTAAGGAGGGCACCTCCTGAGGCCAGAATGTTGCTGGTCCCTCAACTAGGCCTTGAAAGTGTTCATTCCCATCCAGAGTCTTTAGCCAAGAGCAGTTTCCCCTTTTTTAGGCAAAGACCATTTCTGAAGCTCTTCTGAGCCTCTTCCCACACGTCCTCAGGGGATAGCCGAGGGCCTGGCCCACCCTCCCGCCGGCGGCAGTCCCCAGAGAAGACTTTCTCACGGGTGGGCCCTGCTGTGAGGAGCCCCGCTGTGAGACAACTCTGGCTGTCTAAACTGGGGCCAATAAAAGAATTTGCCAAGAGGGTCTTTGAAGTAATACCTCCCTAGTTAGTGCACTGAAACATATTTTTACTTCTTGGAGGAGAGATTATGAGCTGGGGGCCCCAAGAGCCNGGGCTCCGCGTGGGGCCCAGGCAAGCTGAAGCTGGGTAGAGCAGCCCCTTTCCCTGTATCCCATGAGGATGAGCAAGGGGTGGGCAAGGTGAGGGCAGGAGTGTGGAGGTGATGTGGGGAGATGGGCCCAGAGGGGGGCTGACCCATGTGGCAGTAAAGGTCTTTCACATGATTTACAAAATTGTTTCATTTTCCCGTTCATTCAGTCCCCACATCTTTATTGAGCACCTACATATGACTCGCTCTTTGCAGAGTAAAATGGGTCTGGTCCTGGCCCCACAGAGCTTACATTCTGTGGGACAGACGTGCCATAAACAAACAGGTGTGCCAGTGTGTAAGGAGGAACCCTGAAAGAGCTACAGAAAGGAACAGCTATGGATCATGAGAACCTATGACCAGGACCCTGCAGTGCAGAGAGGGCAGTGGCTGGGGCTCTGGGGAGCTGGGACCTGTCGCTAGGTGACATTCACCAGGGTTGTGTGTATGTAGGATTCTAGGCTGAGGGAACAGCACGTGGAAAGGTCCTCAGGGGCCAGAAGTGGGCTGTTCCAGGAAGCAGAGGGCCACCAGGACATCAGGACAGAGATGGAGAGGGGTGGAGGAGGAGAAGACGAGGGAGGCTTGCAGAGGCCAGATCACACAGGGCCTTGTGGGTGGCAGTGAAAGGTTTGGATTTTATTCTGGGTGCAAATAGGAAGCTCTTGGCTGCCATGCCAGAGACGGCACAGGTTTGCGTGTGGAGGCCTCCTCCTGGCAATGACAAGGTGACCCATCTTGTCAGAAAGTGGAAACAGAAGTCCGCCCCACCACTCCCAGCCTCCCTTTCCATCTGATTTCTCTCCACCCAGGAATGCCTCCCAGGGGACAGCTGGAAACAGGAGGACCCCGGGTTTCCCCTTGCTCTGGGCTCTCAGGCTCCCCTGCAGGATCGCAGCATTGCCTGGGGGCAGATGCCAGGTGCGGTGAAGGGCTGTCCTCCTGTGGCTTTAGGGATGTACAGACTGACGTGGGAGGCAGGCGAGAGCTCTCAGCTCCCACGGGGTATTCGAGGTGCCAGAAATGCTTCACCCAGAGGCCTCAAGGGCCTCCCACCTGTGTCTTTGGTGAATCTTTACTGTGAGCAAAATGCTGTAGGAGGAAAAAGCAGACAAGATGTGTGTGTGTGTGTGTGTGTGTGTGTGTGTGTGTGTGTGGAAAGAGGCTCAGAAATGTAATACTATTTCTTTGGAGAGTCTCAAAGTCCTCTCAGCACACAGACCCACATCAATATGTTCTGGAATGCAGGATGAATTGGCAGGGTGGAGAGATAGGAGGCAGGGCCAGTAGTGCTAAGGCTGCTGATTTAGGAGGGAAATAGTCAGGTGTGATTATGGTGGAGGCAGGGAGGTTTGGGAGGAGTAGAGGCTGGGGCACTGCTGGCAGAGGCCCCAGTGAAACTTGTTGAGAGATGAGCTCTGTGTGTGTGTGTGTGTGTGTGTGTGTGTGTGTGTGCTGGTGCTTGTGTGAATCTTAAAGGATGCCAAGGCCCAGGACACTCTTAGATGATTGTGGAGTTTGGTCCAGGTGTGGGTGAGAGGTGTGGCTCACTTTGACCAGGCCCAGGTGCTAATAGGTTCATCTCAGGGAGCCAAGTGGAGACTTAGTAAATTAAGCCTGGAACTCAAAAGGGAGGTGCTCTGGGGTTAACTAGCTTCCGGTATGAATTCATCACCAATTAACTTATTATTCTATAAGCAAAATGCCTCCTCTGTGAATTCCCACACTTCCCAGTCAAACCCTGCCACCCCAGTTACTGAATTTTGACTTGTCATTCCTAAGGTCAACCCCACCCTTGACTATCAGTAGGAACAATGTTAGTTCATCCTTCATTCTCTACACCTCTACCTTCTCTTCCAACTCTGGGTGGAAACATACAGGGAAATTCACCTCTCAAATCCCATCTGATTTATCTCCTGAGCTTCCCTAAGGTTCCCTTGCAACCCCAGGGAAACCCGCATGGTCCAGTCCTTTAAGTTCTCACCAACATTTTTGTTCATGTGTTTGGCCCATCATGGTGCTTCTGCTGGGATGTCCACCCTTCTCCTGGCTTATCTCAGCTTTCCCAGGTGGGCAGCCGATAATCCTTGTAGGTTGAAAACCACAAGGCTTTGCGAACCCTGCCCATTTTCCAAGGCCCATCCCTAGCTTCCCCTCCTCCAGGGGCTCTCCCGTGATTATGCTTTAGCCAGCTCCCCTTGCAAGACCAGGAGGGTGCCCAACTCTGCATCACATGGATTGCTTGGGGTGCATATGGCATTTGCCCAGCAAGCTAGAACTTGGTCTTGTTCGGCCTGATTTTGCTGCTCCCCCTCATTTCGTGCAGATGGGCTGTGCTAATCTGACTAGCCCGGAAGGTCGGACTCTAGGGGAGCAAAACCTTCACCCTGAAATCTCAGTAGCTTCACATAATGCAAGTTTATTTCTTGCTGATGCTCAATGTCCCTTGTGGGCTGCTGGGAGGTTCTGCTCCCTTTTCACTTGAGGACCTGGGCTGATAGTGACTGAAATCTTGGAGCTTCACCACCTGGGAGGGTATTTTCCAGGAGAACTTTCTGCGAGGATGGAGATGTCCTGGATGTTCTTTGCGATGCCATCTCTGCACCTCGGCTTGCCATGTGTAACTATCAAGAACTTGAAATGGGGCTAGTGTGACTAAGACACAGAATTTAAAATCCCGTTTAATTATAAGTAATTTAAATTGCCACACATGGCTACCACATTTGGCAGTGCAGAGCTGTACTATGAGGTCTCCGGTTTACCTTCAGGAGGAGAGAGCATGTGGAGGATTGTGCCTGCCTGTCTGTGCTCAGCCAAGGAGTCATCATTGGTCAGAACTGGCCCAACCTAACTGCAAGGCTTTTGGAATAGGTGCGGGACCCCATGAATATTCAGATAGCAAAACATAGCTTTGCCACAGAACTCTTCTAAGTACAGTCAAAACTTTCTGAGGCTAAGATGCATGCAACTTTGCGGGGAGTGCAGATTGAGATACTCTGGGTGGAGAGGAAGGGTGGGGGTGTACTTAGATAGTGCAGAGGGATTGTAGCTTAGAGATGCAGACAGGCCCAGAGAGGGCAAGGAGTACACACAGCCAGGCTGGAGTCTCTAAGTGCCGGCTCAGGGAAGCGGGAAGGGGAAGGTGGATGCTCCATATGCCTTTGGGGAACAACAGCCCTGGCTGGGACACGTCTAGTCTTCCATTCTGCATCCCTGGGAAGGGATGAGCTCAGAGCTGCCAAAGGTCTGTTCTTGAAGCCCTTGGATGGAAAGGGCCCCACAGGGCTTCAGTTTTCGAATGGCCTTGGCTCTCTCCCCCTGAGGTGAGTCACCGAGCTGCCTGCCGAGAGATGAACAGGCGAACGGCAGAGCGAGAGCCCAGCATGAGGTCATCTGGGCCACACTTCCCGCCTGACCCTGGCCCTGGGGCCAAGTTCAGGGAGTTTCCAAGGCCAGCAAGGAAGGGGGTCATGCCCTGACTATCGTAGTGCTCCAGCCACTGCAAAGTGGGTGGAGGTAGGTGGGATATGTGCTGTTAGGGTCAGGGCCCAAGAGCTGTGGAATGGATCTCAGCAGAGGTGGGGGATTGAGACCCAGAGAGAGGCCCCAAGACACACTGGGGGTTGCAGTGGAGGGCCCTTTGCACCCCGCATGCAGAACATTTGAGGCAGTCTTGCCCAGATTTCATCCTCACCGTCTCCAGGTTGGTGCTTGTTCCAGCTGTTTCTATTTTTCCTAGAGACCCACATAAGTTAGGCTCTGTCCACTTCTGATTTAAATCTTTGCTGCTGTTGGAAACCANTGCCCATTGCTTCCCCTCCACCCTTCCCCGCCCCACCCCCCCCCCCCACCAGGACAGACGGCAAAGCTCCAGATGGCAGAGAAAAACCCATGTGAGCAAAGAAACTGGAGCCAGGGAAGGTAGCCTCTGGTTCCCCTGTCCAGGCGGACACAAATCTGTATTTAAAAAAAAACAAAAAACAAAAAACAACTACAGCTGGAGAAATTCTTCACTTCACAAGCTACTCTTCACTTTAGAGCAGAGTTTACCATAGGAGTCCATTAAAGCAAGGAGTTCCTGGTGTATTTCATATGGAATTTGATTCACAAACCGTCTAATTTCATCAGCAAAATGCTATTAACAATTACCATCTGTAAGACACCAGAGTTTTTTTTTAAATGTGGCATCTCATTAAAGCCAGGCCTGTTTGTGGGTACTTCAAGCTGCTGCTGCTGCTAAGTCGCCTCAGTCGTGTCCGACTCTGTGTGACCCCATAGATGGCAGCCCATGAGGCTCCCCGGTCCCTGGGATTCTCCAGGCAAGAACACTGGTATGGGTTGCCATTTCCTTCTCCAATGCATGAAAGTGAAAAGTGAAAGTGAAGTCGCTCAGTCATGTCCAACTCTTAGCAACCCCATGGACTGCAGCCCACCAGGCTCCTCTGTCCATGGGATTTTCCAGGCAAAAGTGCTGGAGTGGGGTGCCATTGCCTTCTCTGCTTCAAGCTTCAGGGAACCCCAAATCAATCTGGACTATGCTGGCCTCCAATCTGCCCAAACTGGGAGAATATAGCCCCCATTTCATAAAGCAAAAACTGATGTTGGAATCAAGAATTAGAGCCAAGACCAGGCTCTACTGTGCAGGGAAAGGTGTGCTGGGAATCTGGTCCAGGCAAAGCTTCTTGCCTGAATCTTCTCATCTAGTCCCATGAGTCCTGTGGGCTGGGGCTCCCATTGTGTCAGAGACCAGAGTGCATTCCAGAAACAAACTCTCTTGCCCTCTTTCTAAACACTGTTCAGAAAGCCCAAACCACAGTCCAATCTGACCTGCCCTCTGCTGGTATCTGTGGCAGATGGTATTTTTCAGAGATTTCCAAGTATCTCTGAGCCACCTGTCCTACTTGGTGGCCATGCCACACCCGCATGGACCGTGGAATCTAATTCCCCTTCCCTTGTTTCTTATTTCCTCCCCTTCCCTTGATTGCTTGAACAGTAGAGCAGTGAAAGTGATGCTTCTGAGGCTGGGTCAGAGAAGGTGATGCAACTTCTGCCTATTTCCCATAACTTAGGGGCTCGTGGGAGAAAACCAGACACCTTGAGGCCAGCCACCACACTAGGAGGAAGCCAAGCCACGTGGCGAGGCCCCATGCAGGTGCTCTGGCCAACGGTCATGGCCCAGGTGCCAGACGAGTGACTGAGGAGCCATCAGATGAGTCTAGTCCCCAGCCATAGAGCCACTCCCTGCCTTGGGATCTACCCAGCTGAACCCCAGACAGCGCAGCGGAGACTAGCCATCCCCTCCAGGCCTTTCCAATTCCCAGCCCACAGAGTCTGTGAGCATAACAAATGGTTGTCTGAAGCTACAAAGTTATGGGATCATTTGCTCCATGGCCACAATAACTGAACGCTACCTCATTCTCTTCCATAACATGAGGTGCAATGGTAATTAATGACCCCACTATCAGGCAATTTCTTCTTAACTGTCTTTCCCATTTGACTCTGAGTTCCAGGAAGACAAGGGGTGCTGTCAGGCACATCACTGCACTCCTCGGGAGTCAGCCAGGGAGACACTCAGTGACTGTTTAATGGATGACTGATCTTAACACTGTCCCCGGATTGACCCCTAAACTTGACCTGGGAATGACTCTGGCCCTGAATTCAGACTGACTTTAACCTTGGCCGCAGACCAACCCCTAATTCTGGCATCGAGGACCTAACCCTGGCCACAGCCCGAGCACAGCCTCTTGCTCTGGTGCCTGCTCACTA
Source organism: Redunca redunca (assembly GCA_006410935.1). Lineage (NCBI taxonomy): Eukaryota > Metazoa > Chordata > Mammalia > Artiodactyla > Bovidae > Redunca > Redunca redunca. The sequence goes on along the minus strand of SJYQ01002546.1, from coordinate 98,203 downwards.
AGCCCAGCTTCAGACTGACCCTTAAACTTGACCTCAGAATGACCCCTGGCCTCGCCATATCCCAGATGGACTGGCCCCAGCCTGCCTCTCCTGGCTCGCCTCTCCCCTTGTACCCGCCTCCACCCCATGTTCCTGCCTCATGAGCCTTCTTCCAGTCGCTTCAAGGAATAAAGCTCCTCCAGGAGTCAGAACCCCAGCATATACTTACCCCTGCCAGGAACGCCTTCCCTGCTAACTCTGCTCTTTCTTTCAATCTTTCCTTCAGGATCAGCTCATTTCAGTTAGACCCTTGTACCTAGAATTAAGTAGACTGCTTGTGGCTCAATGGCCAGGGGTAGAGATGTGTGTGGTATTTGTTCCATCTATTAAATATTTATACATGAAAAAATAAAAAATAATGAGACCCTTTTATAAATGCTGTTAGCATTTTCACACTTTATAACTATATATGTGTTTGCTATTTGCTTGATGTCCCTCTTCCTAGAGACTGGACTCCTTCCATGAGTACAGGAACCACATCTGCTTTGCTCACCACTCCATACACAGTATACCCAGCACAGGGTCTGGCACCTACACCGGGGCTCCTGATTAACTGTGGTAGGACTGAAGGAACAATGACTGGTTTACATCTTCCAGAAGGCCATCTCTGTGACCTCTCCTAGCCCTGGTCGAGCTCCTGGTCTTCCCTCTTTCCCTTCCCTGGGCCCTGCAAACAACCCAGTGGGAGCACTCAGCCAGGAGCTGGGTGATTTTCTTGCCTTCCTGTCTCTTCCACCAGTGTGTGGCCTCCTCCAGTCCTGAGCCTGGCCTCTCCCCTCAGCAGCTCCAGCACACACAGGCCCGGGCAGCTCAATAAATGTTGATTGAACTGTTGAACTAAACCAATTCCTTCTCTCCAGCCTCCTTTCTGGCCTCGGCTCTCGACTGGTTCATGTAAGGGGCCATCAGCAGCAGCGCTTCAAACAGAGTAGGAACAAACGAAGCAGCTGAGAAATCGGCAGGAGGAGACAGGCAGGGACATTCATCTCCTCCTGCCCTCTGTCCTCGCCATCCCCTCGAGGGTTGCAGGCAGTCAAAAGTTCAGGCTCCACATTTTCTGGAAGAGGGAGGGAAATCTGTGTGTGGGGGATAAAAAAAAGTCCCCAAACTCAAATCACGCACACAGAACAACAAGCCATAAAACAGAACACCATTGGGAGGAGATGGGGTCACATGGTGGGAATCTGGATTGCAACGGGCTGGGGGGGCGGGGTGGGGGCAGCACTTGAGAAAACGCAGCCTGCTCAATGGGAACCAGATGGGCTGCGTGTTCTTAAATAGAATCCCAGACTCGAAGCGCCGGCGGGAGCCAGGCTGGGGGCTCTCCCCTTGGCTCCTTCGTGGGCAGAGGGTACATGGAGTCGGAGGGAGCTGGTGGCAGGCCCCGAGGCTGGGACAGGGTGGCATCTAGACTTGGTCTCCTGGCTCTGGGTCAGCGCTCCACTCACCCTGCCACGCTGTCTCCCAGCCTTTTGCCAGGATCTCCAAATTAGAAGCATATCGAGAAGCAATACTGTCATTTCCCCCCTTTTTCTGTCCTTTCTTTGAATTCTTTCTCTTTGCCGTATAATTTTAGAGGTGCCAGGAAGTCCTCCTCCTCCAATATCCCCACCCTACACCCACCCCATCCACGGAACACATGACAACAAGACCTGTGACGGACAGTGCGGGGTGGAGGTGGGGGGCTCTACAGCTCTTGAAGTCCTCCCAGCACCTGTGGGGGGGTGGGTGTTGGTCTATGAGGTCACCATCTTGCAGGATAGGAGGGAGGATGGGGTCAGATATTGTCTTTTTGCCTTTTATTGACCACTTAAGATTTAGTATCTTAACCAGAGATTTTGTAGCAAAAAAAGAAAAAAAACATAAAACTGTCCCTGCAGAAACCACTGTGTGAAGACATGGAAGTGGCCGAGCATTCTTTCCTCCCTGCCCTCTCCTCCCAGGATAAAGGCATCACTGGTCTCTTTCCCAGCTCCCCGAAACAGACTCTAGCAACAAGCTCTGCGGGGTGCTGTGAATGGACCTGTATGCCCAACAGCCCCAGGGGCAGCATTCAGTGATGTGAGTGACACCTCCGGCCCCTCACAGAGACTTCCTGCTGCCTGCACAGGCAGGAGGCGGGACCTCATCCTCCTTATGGCATGGTGAGGAAGCCCTGCTCCTCTGGGGACTCAGAGGAGTCTGGGTCTCCTAACAGGAGGGGTAAAAAATTAGGCATCCACTTATATTTGAAATCTTTGTCCTCTGGGTTGCCCTGGGGCTGGAAATCCTTCATTTTTAATCCCTCCAGGGCTGAGAGTGTCTCTCACAACCAGTCACTCAGTCATCCCAGCAGTGGTGGCCAGCACCTTGCAGTGTGCTCCTGAATTGTGGGTGAACAGGCTACCAGATACAGAGTCTCAGGGTGTGTGTCCTGACAGAGGAAGGGTTAGAGCAGAAAGGCCGGGGGGAAAGGGCTGGACTGCACGGGGTCGGATGTGGCCATGGCACAGGGAGCAGAAAGGGTGGCGGTAGGGGAACCAGGAGGTGTGAGGTTGGAGCGGGGACCGACCCAGGAAGGGTCTGGAAGGCTGTGGCCAGGAGTCTGGACTCAATTTGGAGAGTGGTGGGGACACTTTGAAAGGCTCTAAGCTGGAAAGTGACGTGACTGACATTTTTGCAGCATCCGTCTGGCTGGAGTGGGTTAGGAGAAACAGAAGTGGAGCAGAGCATCATGAGAGAAGACTATTTCAGGGCTCCAGGTGGGTGGAGAAGGTGGCCTGGACAAGGGCACTGTCAGAGAGAAGTGGATGGATTTGAGGACATGTTGCAGAAAGACGCCTGGACTTCCCGTGGGATTGGATGTGGGTGTGAGGGATGAGGAGGGTCCCAAGTTTGGGGTCTGGATAGGCAGGGTAGCCGGAGGGGCCCTTCCCTGGGACAGGAAGGTTGCCTCCTTCCCTAACTCCCATCTCTGCTGCAACCCGTGACTCCAACAAGTGAGTAACACATGCTGTGGCCTCTCTCTGCTCCCTTCCTTGCAAAACAGATGGCGAGAGAAGGAAGAAGGCCAAGCCTCTGCCGCTGTGATTGTACTTTCCACTTTTAGCTCAGCAGTTGGGAGCCCGTGGCCTTGCCATTCCTTGCCTCCCACTCCTGGTTCTCCCAGCTCTACCCTAAATCAAACTCGCCTCAGAATTATTTACCAAGCACCTGCTGTGGCTAAGCCACATGAAGGCACTGTAGGCTAAACAGGAGAAGTATGTGGGGTCCAGCCATTATGGCATGAGGACGGCTGGGGGCACAGGGCAGAGAAGGACTGAGCAGCCAGGGAGACCTTCCTGGAGGAGGCAGGTATTTGAGCTGGCATAAGAGATGGGTGTGAGCTGAGCAGCAGAGAGACCAGGAGGGGAATCCCCATGAAATTACTTCCATGGAAGAGAGAGTCCTAGAAAGCTGTGGACACTTATTTGAGGTCAAACAGTGGGAACTGGAGGAACAGTCAGCGGTTCGGATAAGCCCCTGAGGCAGGAAAAAGCTAGTGCCAGTCCCATCACATGTGCCCTCTCTCTCTCTCTCTCTCTCTGTCTCACTCACACACACACACGCATGCATGCACCCACACGCACGCACAAGTGTGTGCACTCCCAGGAGGCCACCCCTGACTTCCCACCTCAGCCATATGCCTCCCTGTTCCCCAGTGGGGTGGGAAGAAGGAAGGAGATGGACCCGTCAGTTGTCCAGTCGTCTGCCTCACCATCCCAGACTGTCCCCAGAGGGTCAGCTAAAAGATCTTTGAAGACAGCCATCTGCTGACCTTCTGTTCTGAGCTTCCCCACATGGCAGGTCAGCTTGTCCATGCCTCTAGAAAGCTCCAGCGATTCTCAAGGTGTGGACCCAGATCAGTAGCATCAGCATCAACCTGTGAACTTGTTAGACGCAAATGTTCTCGGACCCCACCCGAGACCTGCTGAATCAGCAACCCTGGGGCCTTAGAATCTGTGTTTTCATACACTGCCCCATGCCCCTGGGGGTGAGGAGTGGGAGTCCTGAGACAAAACTTCCCCAGAAAGGGGGGATGTTTCTCTTCTGCCGCCGCCCCTGAGGGGAAGCTCCCACGTGGCCCTCCAGGGCCTAACCTTGCTCCTCCCCAGAAGTCATTTCCGCCCATATGGACTCTTCAGCTCTTCAAGTTTATTGCCCACTCCCACCCACCCTGGGCTGTGGTAGAGAGAGCCAGGTGGCTGCATCTGCCGCCTTCTCTCCCCACTCACCCCACCCAGCCTGTTCTGCCACATCCATGCAGGGTCCGCAGAGAAGCCAGCATCGTCCATGGAGAACATTCCAGGCGGTAGAATAAATGAGATGGCTTGTGCAAAAGGAAGTGGGGTACCGCGATGGCCCCGTTCCAGTTCAGTTTATCCAGCTCCCCCTTCTTCCCCAGAACCCTGCTCCTCGCTGTGGAGAGGGGCAACGCCAAGCCATTGGCATGGTGCTGGGCTCATGTAGATTAGAGATGAGAGGCTGGTGTGCATCACAGACAAAAATCAGCTTTCTGCTGGCTGCTTCCTGGGATGGGACAGTTTCATTGCCCTTAAGGAGCTCATATGACAATGTTAACTCCAACTAGGGGCCCTGTTTTCTTTAAAACCACAAGCAGTAGTCGCCCACCAAAGGGTTACTTTTCCTGAAGCCCCTATTTGGTGGGGCTCTTGGCTGAGCCCTACGCGAGGCACTGGGTGGTTGGGGCGGGGGTTGGTGCTATACTGGGCAGAGCTGAGCAGACAGAGAAGGCTGTGTGTGCGAGCACGCATGTGTCCAAACAGCCCCTTTTGGCAGAAGAAGAAACCAGGGGTTATAGCCCAAGCTCCACTGCCAATAGACTGAGTGGCTCTGGGAGAGTCAGCCTCTTTGGGTCTCAGTTTACTCGACAGACAAATGGGAACAATACTAGCTCTGTCTCCCCCTCAGGATTATCATGACATCCAAATGAGCTCTTGTCTAGAATGGCCTTGAAAATACTGATGGCTACATAAAGCAAGACAATGTATTCACAACAAGGTCATTGCCTCTTCCTTGCAGGCAAAGACTGGTTTTCCCATGTTTTCTATTCCCCAGGGCACCTGGTACCACCCTAGCAGGTGGTCAATCAGTGCTTGTTGAATGGATGAAATAGAAGACATGGTCCCTGTCTCCATGGAATTTAATATCTGGCTGGTGGACAGCAGTGGGGATGAGAAACACATAATGGAAGAAACTTAAGAAGAGTATAGAGGCTCTTGTTCGCTCAGACACCTCTAATTTAGAATTTGTGATGCTTTCTCAGGGCCAGAGAGGAATTGGACCCTGCTGATTGGAACATGCACTGAACAAACTCCTAGTGGGAACGAGATAATAATAACAGGAGCTCCCAGCCTCCGAGCTCAGGTTGTGTTCCAGATGGCAGGGAGAGCGCCGTGCCCTTCGGCAACACCTGATTGCAAGGGAACAGTTAGCATGCCAATCACAAGTGAACTCTGACCTCATCTCTGAAGCAGCCAGCACCTTTTCTTGACCATGTTTTGTTAATGGCCATTTGGGGTGACTTCATATATTTAAGGAACATAAAATTTTATTTTGCTAAGACTAGACCATTACTGGCCTCCCTATGCCTCCTCCTAAGCATCTCAGATCCATTCACAATTTTAAAATAGATTTGGTGACAGGGAGCCTGCAATCCACTATATCTTATCTTCCCTGGAGGAGCGGACATGGGTTCCCTTGGCAGCAACTGGAGGGTTTGCAGGCCTGGCAGAGAGCTCTTGTCTTTTGGGACTCGAGCCAGCCACTGGCCCTTCTGGGCTACAGTTGCCCCAATAAAAAGAGGAAATTGGGTCAAGTCATCCTCAAGGTAGGTGCCGCCACCTTGGGCTCCCCTGTCCAGTGTGAGAGGATGACAGTCCCTCTGCCGGCTGCTGCCTTCTTCTGCCCTGTTATCTGGCTGGAAGGTGAGGCCCTGCAGGCTAGAGACAGATGGCTCAGGTAGTTTTGTCTGTCCTTCCTGGTCCCAGATGCTTGGACCAGGCTCCCAGTGGACAAGGCTCAGGTGGAAGGAGTGCCCAGTTAAGCCATGCCAACAGGAATGTTGGAGAGCATGGGTAAACTCATGAGCATTGGCGTGGCAGTGGGAAGGCGAGAGCTCAAGTCCCTGCTGGAGANAAAGCCCAGTGTAAATGCCTCTCATCCCTCTTGGCAGAATCTGTTTCCCTGATTTCTGTCCTGCTAGAAGCTTGATAACAGCTTTATTGCATGATTTATCTAGGTCTGGGTGTAATCAGTTGAGGATATGTCTGTCCTTCCAGACAGCACGCCCCCGGGGACAGGGCCTCTACTCACCTCGTTTGCTTTCTCCTCCTTGGCTCAGGGAGGAACAGCTGTTGGGACAGCTCTCAGCAGTCCCCTGACACGTGCCCTTTGGCCATGCCCACCCGGGATCCCTCCTTCTTTCAAAGCAAAGGCCTCTAGTCTCAACCCTCTGCTTCCTTAAGGCCTTCTCAGCCCTCCAACAGCCTGCTTCCTGCCTCTCAAGCCACCTGTGACCCTAATAGCTATTCTTTATTTGGCTCACTCTTTCAATGCCTGATAATGCAGATCACTTCCTATTTCTAGAAATAAACTTTTCCTTTTGTCTGTGTCACTATTTTCCTAGATTTTTCCTTGCTCTGGCCACTCCTTTTCTCCATCCTTCATAACAGAAATGGAAATTTGTAACACTTCAAGGTGATTCCAACTCAAGGCAGTTCTGAGAAAGGTCCCCCTTCGCGGACCTTCCACATGGCTGCCCTTCTACCATGCCCGCATGCTCTGCTTTCCTGCTGTTACATAGTTACACCAATTGCGCTGGGCCATCATCATAGAGTGAGAGATAGTCAGTGTGTTTATATTCAGAATGGCAGAGATGGTGATGTGTTCCCCGGGCCTCACTCCCTCTGGCTCCTGGACCAGGCATCTCCCACCTCCTTGTAGGGCCTAAATTCTGACCCATGTGGTATGAGCAGACATGATGTAGGGCACTCCAGGCTTGGCCCTGAGAACCTTCCTGACAATATTCCATTCTGGCTGGATATGCAGAGTCCAGCAGAGAACTCTGGAACTATGGAGTTGGCAGATTCCCGGTCCCTGAATCACAATAGAAGGAGAGTCACCCAATCAGCAATGCTTGCATTGGATTGGACTGCTATAGTAGAAAGAAAGAAACTCTAATTTCTGTTAAACCATTTTCAGTAAGGTGATCCTACGCTGATTACTACAACCCTAAGAACACTTACACAGCATACACACATACACGCGCGCGTGCATGCGCGCGCGCGTACATATGTGTGCTTCCAGTCTGGAATCACCTGGGCTTTCCAGGTGGTGCTGGTCATAAAGAACTTGCCTGCCAATGCAGGAGATGTAAGAGAGCTAGTTTGATCCCTGGGTCAGGAAGAACCCCTAGAGGAAGGCATGGCAACCCACTCCAGTATTCTTTCCTGGGGAATCTCCATGAAGGAAAGGAGCCTGGCAGGTTACAGTCCATAGAGTTGCACAGAGCCATACATGACTAAAGTGACTTTTAGCACACGTGCATGCATGCCAAGGATAGAAATATAAACAGTTAAAGAAATCAAGATGGGGGAAAAACAGACTAGGTAGATAAGATGATGTCAAGAGCAAAAGAAAGTCAACAAGTCTTGCTAATCTTACCGAAAAAGAATATTCCAATAGAATAATGAGACAAAGGCTCTGAGCAGATAGCTTCCAAGTGAGTTAACTCTAAGGCCACTGCATACATGAAAAAGATGCCCCTGAGTAATTAGAGAAATGCCGTTTTAATAAAGAATGAGATAACCACTCCTTCCAGGAAATGCCAAATTATTCATCTTGGCAAAAACTAGACATTGTGATGATACCCAGTGTTGGTGAAAAGAGGGAGAAACAGGAACTCTGGGTCTCTCGATGGGAGGGTTAATAGCTTCAACCTCCTTGGACAACATTTTGACAATATCTAGAAAAACTGAAGATGAGCACCCAGCTGTTCTATAGAAACTCTCACACATGCACAGCTGATACAGAAGGGATGCTAATGTGGCTCTGAGCTTCCTACCTGCCAACACAAAGAGGAGCTGATGATTAATTACAAGATCTTATGCAACCTTCCCATAATAAATAGTAAACTGGATACCACTACGTTTCAAAGCACATATGCCGTCATATGAAACTTCCTATCAATTATAGGAATGAAATTCAAGCAGAGGCTCAAACGGCAATTTAGTATCAGCAGTTATGAGAGAGAGTTCAAAGCCATGTGGTCCATGTATGAGCTCTCTGGTGGCTTAAGATAGCCTGGCTTAATTCAGGAATAAGGTTTTTAGTATTACCAGGAACCTCAGTCCCTGCCCCCATGATGACTATTTCTTCAAAGCAAGCTTCTGAATAGAGCTAAATAGCAGAGAATTCAAGTTATAATATCAGGCAAGCAAACAGAGTGAAGATATCCTCTACTATTGATTTAAGGCATTAACCATGAGCTGTGCAAATGACATAAGCAAGAAAATGGCTGTCTTTTCATAAAAATGAAGGCGTCCTCAGGGGGAACGGTGTCTAGATGGCTAGCCCCAGATTCAAAGGTGTGTGTTGCTGCTGTTCAGGCGTCTAGTCACGTCCAGCTCTTTGCAACCCCGGAGACTGCAGCTCAGCAGGCTTCCCTGTCCCTCGTTATCTCCCGGAGTTTGCCCAAGTTCATGTTCATTGTGTTGTGATGCCATCCATCCACTCATCCTCTGACACCCTCTTCTGTTCCCACCCTCAATCTTCCCCAGCATGAGGGCCTTTTCCTATGTGTTGTCTGTTCACATAAGATGACCAAAATATTGGAGCTTCAGCTACAGCATCAGTCCTTCTGGTGAGTATTCAGGGTTGATCTCCCTTAAGATTGACTGGTTCAATCTTGCTGTCCAGCGGACTTTCAGGGGTCTTCTCCAGCACCACAGTTAGAAGGCATTGGTTCTTTGGAGTTCCGCCTTCTTTACAGTCCAGCTCTCACAACCATACGTGGCCACTGGGAAGACCATAGCCTTGACCATACAAACCTTTGTCGGCAGAATAATGGCTCTGCTTTTTAGCACACTGTCTAGATTTGTCATTGCTTTCCTGCCAAGAAGCAATCGTCTTCTGATTGCATGGCTGTAGTCACCATCTGCAGTGATTTTGGAGCCCAAGAAGAGGAAATCAGTCACTACTTCCACCTTTTCCCCTTCTATTTGCCATGCAGTAATGGGGTCAGATGCAATAATCTTAGTTTTTTTAATATTCAGTTTTAAGCCAGCTCTTTCACTCACCCCCTTCACCTTCATCAAGAGGCTCTTTAGTTCTTCTTTGCTTCCTGCCATTAGAGTGGTATCACCCACATATCTGAGGTTGTTGATGTTTCTCCCACCTATCTTGATTCCAGCTTGTAACAGATCCAGCCTTGCATTTCTCATGATGTGCTCAGTGTATAGGTTAAGCAAACAGGGAAACAGCAGACAGCACTGTCGTACTTCTTTCTTGACCCAAACCAATCATTTGTTCCATACAGGGTTCTAACTGTTGCGTCTTGGCCTGCATACAGGTTTCTCAGAAGACAGGTAAGATGGTCTGGTATTCCCACTTCTCTAAGAGCTTTCCACAGTTTATCATGATCCACGGGGTCAAAGGCTTTAGCGTTGTTGATGAAACAGAGATAGATGTTTTTCTGAAATTCCCTTGCTTTCTCTATAATCCAGTGAATGTTGACAATTTGATCTCTAGCTCCTCTTCCTTTTCTAAACCCAGCTTGGACACAAGGAAGTTCTTGGTTCACATAATGCTGAAGCCTAGCATGCAAGATTTTAAGCATGACCTTACTAGCATGGGAGAGGAGTGTGATTGTCTGATGGTTAGCCATTCTTTGGTACTACCCTTCTAGGGAACTGGGATAAGGACTGACCTTTTCCAGTTCTGTGGCCACCACTGGGTCTTCCAGATTTGCTGATGTAATGAATGTAGCACTTTGATGCCATCATCTTTGGGGATTTGAATAGTTCTGCTGGAATTTCATCATATCCAATAGTTATATTAACAGCAGTGCTTCTTAAGGCCCACTTGACTTCACAATCCAGAATATCTGGCTCTGGGTCACTAACCACATCATCATAGTAATCCAGTTCATTAAGATCTTTTTTATACTGTTCTTCCATATATTCTTTCCATCTCTTCTTGATCTCTTCAGCATCTACTGGGTCGTTACCATTTTTATCCTTTAATGTGCCCAATTTTGGGCGGAATGTTTCCTTGATATTTCCAATTTTCCTGAAGAGATCTCTAGTCTTTCCTGTTTTTACTGTTTTCTTCTATTATTAAGTACTGTTCATTGAAGAAGGCCTTCTTGTCTCTTCTAGCTATTTTTTGAAACTCTGTGTTTAATTGAATATACCTTTCTCTCTCTCCATTCTTTTCACTTCTCTTCATTCTTCTGCTATTTGTAAAGCCTCCTCAGATAACCACTTCACCTTCTTGTTTTTCTTTGGGATGGTTTTGTTTGCTACCTCCTGTACAATATTACAGACCTCTGTCCAAAGGTCTTCAGGCACACTGTTAACTAGGTCTAACCCCTTGAATCTACTTGTTATCACTACTGTGAATTCATATAGGATTTAAGTCATAGTTGGTTGGCCTACTGATTTTCCTAGTTTTCTTTCATTTAAGCCTGAATTTTGCTGTGTATAAAAGGCCAAAACAAAAGGCCAGAGGTGTGTAGAGGGGATATAAGTAAATAAGGGAAAGCTATATCAAGAAATCACATAACTGCAAGCTATGGCTAGTTCCTAATCACAAACTTTTGATCACAAACTTCCTTACAGCCTAAGGGAAAATGGACAATGACCACACGCAGTGCTGCATTACATCACTTCTCCACAGGAGCTCACTGACATTTGCTCGGAAAGATCTAGGTCATGGTCCAAGTGCCCACAGTTCATGAGCAAGGCTAGGAGCCCCCAGAGGAATGAGCGCTTGCCTCGTTCTTTTAGCTCAGTCTTTCTAATGGTCAAGACAAAAGCTGTAACCAAATACTTGGTTCAGGGCAAGGAGGTGCCTCGAAATCAGTCTTCCTTTATCGCATTTCAGAAAGGGACACTGTCTGTCAGATGGTTACTCCTGGGACCCCCAGTGGTAGGATGGTCAGAGAGGTTCTCAGGGCATACCCAAGCCATACTAAAACCACATAATTGGCCCCAGCGTGGTTCCGCCTAGGCGTTAAAGACAAAGACAGTGGGACCCAGACTAGGAAGAGGATGCCCTATTTTTAGCTGTTGCCCATGTTGGGTAGAAGAGGGGGATGGGCATCAGTGAGAGGGTATTGCCATCTCAGATTTGGAGCTTACAGAAGAGGACTGTCCACCTCCTGCTAAGCTTGAAAGCAGCTTGAAAGCTTGAAAGATCTGTTAGGTCTGATACAGAGTGAAGAGCTGTCCCTTCCTTTGGTGATATGAAACCCTGCTTTTGGTTCAGCCTTTGTTACTTACCCAGGATGCAGAATAGACAGTTTACAGGAATTTGGCTCCACAGTTTAGGGCAGAAGTTCAAAAGCTCTGAAATCACAGAGGTCCTTCAGTGGCATTCCTCAGCTCCAGGAAGCAATCTTTAATCAATGACGTCACCAGGTGAAAAGGATGATTTGGGGCTCCACCCACATGCCCTTTGCCAGTTCTTTGTGCCCATCTCCTAGCTCCCGTGAGCTTCATTTCTAAGAGCTGGCACCTTTGAAGGCTACCATTGGGTCAACTAGAGCCACATCACCAGGACGCCTAGAGATCTGGAAATGCTGTTTCTATTTCCCCTGGGGCAGACTGAAGCTACTGCCTAACTGCTTGAGGAATATGGCAGCCTGGTTTCCTTACCTCTGTGAGGAGAAACTCTGCAATGTAATTTATGCCCCAGAGCTCCCTGCAGGATCAGGCAGAGGCTGGGACTTACCTGAAATTACACCGTTATTGAACTTCTCTCTGACCTTCATGAATCACTTGTACGTGACTCTCCATCTCAGGTTCTGCTCCTGAGAGACAGCAGGTCCACGAAGGGGCCTTTCTGGGGCCTGATGCAGAATGAAGAAGGAGACCTAGGCTTGCCCTGACTTGTCCCCCCACACTTCATTCCTCTCACTCTGCCTGGGTCGAGGGCAGCAGGGTCCTAGGGTGTCCGTGAATTGCCAGGCTTTCACAATGCAGCCAAGGACCTCCTCTAAGACCTGTGACAACTGGCTGGGTGTCGGGGCTTTTGAGAAATGCGTTGCTCATCGAGCGGCTGAGATGCAGTGCGTTCTGGCCTCCTCCACTGTGTCCCTCTGGGGCTGCCCTGGTAGGCTTGCCAGGGGACTTCTGGCTTCCCAGAGAACCTCGTAAAACAAGAATTTTATAGCCAGAGTATGCTGCCCAGATCAAGGAAGTCAGACAGACAATCAAGCAGCCCCACTGGTGCTGTGTGGCCACAGGGAAAGCACCGCGGCGCGGCCCAGCAGTGAACACACATGCTGGGTGGTCCCAACCTCCCCAGGGTCTTCATGACCACCTGACTGGGCCTGTCCAGGTCACTGAGAATTGAGCCAAGTCCACCCATGTGCAGAGGGAGTCTGAGAAGATGGGTTCCTTTTCTGGAACCCTTAGAATGCCCATGTCAGAGATATGGCAATTGCACCATCAAAGACACCAGCCCTTTGGCTGACCTGTGAGCCCGTTTCCCATCAACGTGTGTGATGGGCTGTGTTGAGCAATAATGTGTCAGTTGGATCAGATGGCCCCCTTCAGTCACAATGACTTTCTCTGAGGTGTGGCCCATAGGAAGACGGTCTTCGCAGGCAGCTTGCCCAAAGATGGGGTTCAACCTGGCCTTTGAGCCAGTATTCCTGGCACCCAGGCCACTTTCAATCAGCATAGCAATCAGGAGGGAGCTGGATGGGGAAACTGGGACCCTGCACCCAAGGAGCCTCCCTTGAATGGTAACGAAGGAACACAGACCCTGAAACCGGTCTTTTCTGGCTCAATCAGGTACCCGATGTCCTCCAGGGGCAAGGCAGCCGGCTGGCCAGCTGGTCACCTTGTCAGCCACTGGCCAGCAAAAGCAGAAAATCTGGGGTTCTTACAAGGAACATCAGCTTGGAAAGAAGGGCTCGGGACTCCCCACACATTCTAACCCCACCCACTCCCTGCCCTTCCACCAGTTGGGCACAGCCCTCCTCCTCAAGTTCAGGAGCATCTTCCTTCCCATTTCAGAGGAAAAATTGTCCAGCATGTTCCCCAAGGCTGCAGGGGCCTTCTGCTCTGAGAACCAGCCCTCTGGGGGCTTCTCTGAGACCTTGTCCCAGCGCATGGTTTTGTGATCCCGTGTCAGCAATGTTCTTCCACCTGTGATGTTAATCTCACTCCCAGAGTGACAGTCTGACCCCCACCGCTGAGGTCTGGCCTCTGCTCTGTCTACTTTCCCCACAAAGGCCCTTTGTGCACTGCCACCAGGGGTGGAGGCATCCCAGTCATCGGTGCCTTGTCCTCAGTCTTGGACGCTGGTGGACACGTCCCCCTTCTTGGCACCACCTTCGCTGTCCCACCACCTCCTGGCCATGCCTTCGCGTCTTTCGCAGGCCCTTTGTCCCCAGCTCTTGGCCTGGGCCCCTCTTGCCTCGCTGTTCTCACTCTCCCCGGACATGAATGACTGGGCTGTGACCTGACACCAGTCACCTCTGTGACTGCAGCTCCCGGTGCTTACTCCTGACAGATTTCCCCTGGAAATCTGGCAAAGTCTTGGCCAGCTCACCTGCCCTAAACGAAACCCATCTTATCCCCACTTTCCCCCAAACCCACTCTTCCTCATTAAGCCCATTATATTTTGTACCCACCTAGCTCCTTCTCCCCCAGCATCCCCATTCGCAGCCAATGGCATCACTGACTGTACAGGTGTTCACAGCAAAAACCAGGACACTGCCCCCATCCCTTGACCTTTTACTCCTTGGCCCTGCACAGAACCCTGTTGGGTTTCCCTACACGTGACTTGTCACTTCTGTCCTTAGTCCCTGTGGCCGGGGCTTGGGCTCTACGCAGGCCCCATCTTCCCCTTCCAACCCCTCTCAGACAGCTTTTGCCTCTGAGTGCCCAGAGCAGGGTGCCTGCTCCTTGAGAGAGAACAAGGGCAGGGCTGGGAGTGGGCCACAAGCCCAGCTCCTTGCTAATGGCACCCAAAGAAATACTGCTGGACCCAGGCTGAGATCCCACAGTCTCTCCAGAGTGATGTGAGCCTTCCTGTGTTGACTGTATGTGTGCAGAAGCCTTGCACCCAGACAGACTCAATCCTGGGGGTGTCTTCACTCCATGGCCGTACAAGGGACTTGTCTGGTGGCTGGAGGAGTGGGGTGAGGTCCCCAACTGTGACCTCATATGGATGCACACTGCCTACACTGAGCTCATGCCTCTCCACGGCATGGATAGTTCTGTTCTGCCCACGCCAGCACAGCAGCCCCTCAGTGACACAAGTCCAACCCCAGATCACTGTCCCCTAGCCCAGCCACTCCCAAGTCTCCAAATTGATCGTTTTAAAAATCCTGAACCACCCCTGGCCCAACCACCAAATGTCCAACTTCTTGGGAAAAAAAGCCTCTTCTGCACCTTCACTCCCGAATGAACAATGCTGGGGCCTCGGGAGCATCATGAGACCCCTGGTCCTTCAGAGGAGCTCCCTGTGGTGGTTCATCTCGGGGGACCTATCTTGCTGCCCTCCAAAGCCTCTGATGAGGCACGGCACTCCTAGGAGTTCTTCATTTCTCTGGGGCAAATGCCCTTGTGGGCCAAGTCCCATAGGTTTGTCAACAGCCATGACTGACCCTGCAGAGAAAATGGACTGTGGCCCAAAGGGCATGTGTGTGTGTGTGTGTGTGTGTGTGTGTGTGTGTGTGTGTGTGAAGAGGAGGTGTGGAAAGGCAGGGAGCACCCTGGAGACCTGTGGGCTGAGGGGGTATCATGTGGACATGTCAGGGCCACTGGGAAGTGGGGGAGCTGAGAGAATCCCTGGGCCAGGCCGGCTTTGGGAACCCGGCGCGGGGACCTGGGGGAGGGGGAGGAGGAGGAGGCCGGTGGGAGAGAGGCTTTCAGACTTTCAGGGAACGTAAATTTTACCCCCGGCTACTTTCTCTGGGATTTATTTCTCGGTGAACTTGAGACTTTGCCTAATTACGTTTGGGTCTCTTTCAAAGCACATAAATTGCATCCAGTTCTTCTGCCTCCTTCTTAGGAATAAATTGTCCCTGTGTAAGGAGGGGTCTGGGGGAGAGAGTGAGACTTTATTAATTCGACACAGAACTCTGTTCCCCTGCCCTCCCCTCTGCCCCCTGTTGAATAATAAAATAATGAAGATTTGACTTGGACCAGGATGTGTGGATAAATATATTGGTGACATGAATGGAAATGGATTTATTACATAAACAGGAGACTTCATCAATTTAAACCTGGCCTCCTTTCAATGGGCATAAATTACATTTTCTTTTCCTACCAGTTGCTGTTGTTTTTTTTTTTTTAAGAAACTGGATTTATCGGAATTGAGATTTCACTAATTTATTTCATGGAGCCTCATGCTTCCTCTTTCTGCCCAACTCGTTAAAGACAGGTTTTCTTCCAGCCACCCTACTCAGGTCTCCTCCACCTCAGCCCCAGAGCAGCTCTATGGCCTGCTGGGAGGTCGGGGTCACACCTTTACTCACTCTGGAACTATCCAGTCCACCTTGGGAAGGATGCTGGAACAGGGTGGCCAGCCCAGGAGCAGAAGAAGTCTGTTTCCAGGCCCCATGGAGAGCCAAGGATGAGCTTGGCTGGTCCCGGGATGGGTCAGCAGGCAGTGGCAAAGAGGTTCTGCCAACAGGATTGCAGGAAGAGCTTTGCTGAGCTTGGCCAGGAGTCCCAGGTGAGGTGGGGTGGGAGGAGTGCAGAGAGTACTAGAAGGTTCCATCAAAGTCTGACGGCAGAATGCTCACGCACAAGAGTGGATTCGTACAAGTTCCGGGTCCAGTTTACATAGACTCCTTTCATTCCCTCC
The DNA here is from genome assembly GCA_006410935.1 of Redunca redunca. Lineage (NCBI taxonomy): Eukaryota > Metazoa > Chordata > Mammalia > Artiodactyla > Bovidae > Redunca > Redunca redunca. Next base: position 82,075 of record SJYQ01002546.1, on the reverse strand, counting down.
TCCCCCTTCTCCTGCTGCTTTCTCTCAGCAAAATGAGGACTCAGAGCAGCATCAGCGAAAATGTTTGGTTGGAGCAGGGAATATAACTTGAAAGTGCCTTATAGCAGACAATGTGGCCTTTGGCCTTTGGCAGCTGACTTGGTTTTTCTGTGTCTTTGCTGTCTTGTCAAGGTTATTGACGTGGGAATTCCACATATGGAGCCTCCCACCTTCCTCACCCCGGATATCTCCACTCCAACTAAGTGCCAAAAGTCTTGAATATTCTCATCGACTTAGAGTGGTAAGGAGCTCACTATGTTGCCACTTCAGGGAAATATGGATGATAAAGAAGTGTGGCTGCCATCTTACTTAGAGAACCCAAGGAGGGCAGTGATGAACCCAGGGGGTGACTTCTGGTGGGGGTCAGGGTTGTCCACCGTAAGAGAGATTCCTGCTCACTGAGCCTTCCTGACACCCGAGTCCCACGAGGCAACATGAAGGGTGCTGCCTTGGCAACGCTGGCCCTGTGGGGGCTTAGGGAGGAGGGGAGAGGGATGGAAGACCCAACCCCCACCCAAGCCCTTACCCCCATCTCCCGTACCACCCTTTTCACCAGCCCCAGGATGAGGGTGGGGGGCAGTGGCAGCTCTGCAAGCTGTCATTCACCAGGCCCGCCGTCTGGCGCAGGTGTTTCTAATAAGGGCTCCTTCAGGCTTGCTTCATCCAGGAGGATGTTTACAAGAAGGTCTGATGAGAAATTGTCTCCAAATGCTGTCTTGTAAGCAAGACGTTAAGAAGGGGGTGGGGGTAGTGCCTCAGGCTGTAAGCAGGCAGGGCTCCTGGAATGGGGCCTGGCCAGTGCACCCTCCACCCCCAGTCCTCTTGGCCAGGCCTGGCAGGCTGGGGCCTGGGCAGGCCTGGGCCCACTGCCAAGGGAGCTGAGTGCCATGGGGGTTGGGTTTCAATAAACAAAAGCAATAACGTTGGAAGAGCCTCTACACTAAACAGAGGCTGGGGCATCCCAATATTGCTACCCAAACCCTGAGGCTTTTGCTCTGGCCCTGTGATCTTTCTTCAGCCTCTCCTCCACAGGTTTGGGGCAGGCAATCACAGGTTTTATTATCAGCATAATGAACAATCCACACATTATTAAGGAGCATCTTTTTGAGAAGCACAGAACAGGAGGGGAGGTCTCCTGCATTCACACACAGAATTCTCCAGTGTGATTAGACTCTCTGGGAGGAAGGTAGAGGATGTGTATCAGAGGTGGCACCCTTTTTCTGCAAGGGCAGATAGTAAATCTTTTTGACTTTGAGCCCCATATTGTTTCTGTTGCCACAACTCAAGTCTGCAGCTGTTGGGGGAAGGCAGCCATAGCCAACAGGTAACTGAGAGGGAGGGCATGGCTGAGTCTGCTCCAACTGTAGCAGTTTGCTGACCCCTGAAATATAAGAGGGCTTTCCTGGTGGCTCAGACAGTAAAGAATCTGTCCGCAATGTGAGAGACCTGGGTTCAGTCCCTGGGTCGGGAAGATCCCCTGGAGAAGGGAATGACATCAAGTGAGTCCCAGGGAGGTGAAGTGATCAGCTGAGATCACACAGCCTGTGGGCAAGTTAGCAGGACAGTTGTCCAGGTTCCTGACCCCTCACCCAGGGGTGGCTGTGACCCAACTCAGTGTAGTGCCTGAGAGGGCTCCCTGGAGACATGGACTCAGCATCAGGAAATTGTAGCCCATAGTAGAGGTCAGGATGCTCAAAGCTGGAGAGAAATCTGAGACTTGGTCTAGTTAGAATTAGAAATAATAGGAGGAATGTAGCTGGTGATCTCAGTGTTGCTGAGTAAGAACTTCTGGTGTCTTCCCTGGGTCATGGAGCTGGGCCATAAGAAGAACATCAAGACCCTAGGTCTAGGCATTGCTGCCCACAGGAGTCTGGAGAGAAGCCCTCTCTGCATATCATCCCTGTGTGTACTGGCTTGTGTGGGGTCACAGGACCCATGGGACAAGGTTGTATTGGAAAATAGGTACAGTTGAACTTGGGTGGTCTCTGTGAAGATGGAATCTCAGGTCCCTTCAGGCGTGAGTGAGGTTGAAGGGCACAGAGTGAGGCTGGGCTGGCAGTGTTTCGTGGAGGGTTGGTGTGCTGCTTCCATGTCCTGGCTATTATAAACAGTGCTGCGATGAACACTGGAGAAGGAAATGGCAACCGACTCCAGTGTTCTTGCCTGGAGAATCCCAGGGACAGTGGGCTGCCGTCTCTGGGGTCTTACAGAGTCGGACACAACTGAAGCAACTTAGCAGCAGCAAGTGTGTGGACGGGATTTGAAGGCCCCACGTAGGTGGGGGTTCAGTGTGGTTGGGGTACCCAGTGAATAGTGTGTGAACTTACAGTGCTATGAGACTGCCCTTTCTTTCTGGAGAGGCAGTGAGGTTTGGAATGGGGTATTCAGCTTGCAGTGAGGTTAAGGGTTTAGTTTAGTTCAGTTGCTCAGTCATGTCCAACTCTTTGTGACCCCATGGACTGCAGCACGCCAGGCCTCCCTGTCCATCACCAACTCCTGGAATTTACTCAAACTCATGTCCATTGAGTCGGTGATGCCTCCAATCATCTCATCCCCTGTTGTCCCCTTCTCCTCCTGCCTTCAATCTTTCCCAGCATCAGGGTCTTTTCAAATGAGTCAGTTCTTCCCATCAGGTGGCCAAAGTATTGCAGCTTCAGCTTTAGCATCAGTCCAGATTGGGGGTTAGGGTGGTGTTTGGCTCTGGGGTCAGCATGTCTTTGCTGGCTTGGGCTGGTGTTAAGAGCATAGAGGGAGGGTGGGGGTCAGTGTATGCTTGTGACATGGTTACTTTGAGGTTAAGTTTGGTGGATCACACTTTGTTGAGGCTGAGAGGGAGATGAAGTTCTGCAGTTGAAGACAAGGCCTGGTTTGGGGGTCAGAATGGCTGGTTTGAGGTAGCTAGGATTGAGGTCTTTGTTTGGTTGATGTTCCCGGCTGGAATTCAAGACATTGGTTGTAGGTCATGAGCTCAATGACTATTCAGGTTGGGGTGTCTATGCCAGTGGCTCTAAGTGGGTGGTGGGCGTCCATGTGGGGCTTGAGATAGGAGTGACAGGCAGTAGTGATTGGGATGGGGGTCAGCTTATGGTGGGAAAGCTGGCAGTCAGCACTCTTTGGGCTTTAGTGGGTCAGTGTCATGTTGCATTGAGAGGGTTAGTGTATGTGCTGTTTGAAAGTGAAAGAGAAAATGTCTTAGTCATGTCTGACTCTTTGCCACCCCATGGACTACACAGTCCATGGAATTCTCCAGGTCAGAATACTGGAGAGGGTAGGCTTTCCCTTCATCAGGGGATCTTCCCAACCCAGGGATCAGGCCCAGGTCTCCCACATTGCAGGTGGATTCTTTACCAGTTGAGTCACCAGGGAAGCCAGAGAATGCTGGAGTGGGTAACCTGTCTCTTCTCCAGCGGATCTTCCTGACCCAGGAATCGAACCAGGGTCTCCTGCATTACAGGTGGATTCTTTCCCAACTGAGCTATGGGGGAAGCCATGTGCTTTCTGGTGCTGGGAAGCTGATGTGTGTCTCGATGGTCCCGCCAACTCCGCCAGCTGTCTTCCTGTATCTCACTGTTGGCTGAACGCAGGGTAGGCAAGGCGCAAGCAGGCCAGCTGGAGAAAATGGCGAGGAGCGTAAGAACTGCAGACACGTTTATTCCCTCCCGACTGGCACAGCGGCTACAGCAGCAGACACGCTGTCTTCTCTCATGGGTGAGCAAGTGGACGCAGGGTAACGCGGACACGACACAGCCGTAGTCGACACAGCCATAACGCGGACACAACGCAGCCTTAACGCAGACACAGCACAGCCGTAACGCGGACACAACACAGCCATAGTGTGGACACAACGCAGCCGTAACGCGGACACAACGCAGCCGTAACGCGGACACAACACAGCTATAGTCAACACAGCTGTAACGCAGACACAACACAGCCATAGTGTGGACACAACACAGCCGTAGTCAACATAGCCATAATGTGGACACAACACAGCCGTAACGCAGACAAAACACAGCCATAACGCGGACACAACGCAGCCGTAATGCGGACACAACACAGCCATAGTGTGGACACAACACAGCCGTAACACGGACACAACACAGCCATAGTGTGGACACAACACAGCCATAGTCAACATAGCCATAATGTGGACACAACACAGCCATAGTGTGGACACAACGCAGCCGTAACGCGGACACAACACAGCCATAGTGTGGACACAACACAGCCGTAACGCGGATACAACACAGCTGTAACGCGGACACAACACAGCTGTAGTCAACAAAGTCGTAACGTAGATACGACACAGCCGTAGTGTGGACACAACACAGCCGTAACGCGGACACAGGCTCTGCAGGTGGCGATTACATAGGACCACACCATGAAGTGCGTGCGCAGTGCCACAAATGATCTCACCTGTTACACAGTCATTATCTACCAAACCTGAGGCCAAAGCGAGAGGCCGTGGGGCGAGAGAGCCTGACCGCTGCCATCTTGGCTAATTTGCTCTTTCCCTACAGTGTGTATCAGGGGTTGGGGGACCATGTGTGTGACTGCGTTCAGAGATAAATGTGTGGCTGGGCTGTGTATTGCAGTGGGCTGTGTCTGTGGGTCAGTGTAGCCAGGGATGACGCTGAGGCATTCACATGTGGTTGGTGTTGGGGGAATCAGTGTGGTTTCTGGTCATTCATGGTTGAGAATTCAACATATAGTGGGTCTTGCAGTGTGTGGGTCTTTGCAAGTTGCATTATTAGGTTGGAAGAACAAGGTGTAGGCAGGTTTGGGTGGTCGGTGTGGGTTGGGGATCAGTTGGTCATTTTGAGTTCCTGTGGGAGCAGTTAGGATGTGGAGGAAATTGGGATGGGGATGGACGAATGGTCTCCCGGGAAGGCTCCCAGAGGAAGGGAACACTGTAAGCAGAGATTCCAAGACTGTGCCGGCATCAGTTTGTGATTTTGACAGTAGGTTCCACACACAGTGGGGTTTACAGGTCAGCTGGTCAGCATGTGACTATGAGGGCAAGAAAGGGTCCTAGGAGTTGGTAGAAAGAGTGTCTTTGGAGAGTCAGTGCCTTCTTTGGGGTGGACAGTTCTGGGTGTGATCTTTTCAACTGAGCTTAGAGTGTGCAGAAACCAGGGGATATATAGAAGTCAAGTTTACTTGAATATTTGGGTAAAAATACTGTAATAAATTATACCATTGCCCGCCCATACCCTCTGGTATTCACCATTCCTTATACACGGATGGCTTTTGCACCTGCAGCTCTGCCTGAGTGTGTGGTCTAGCTGTGGGAGCAGGTTCCTTTCTCACCAGGCAGGTGCCCTCAGTGACAGCACAACACTCCTGATGGGCAGGAATTGAGAGGGAGATACCCCTGCTTCAGGTACTCAGCAGGACTGAGCCCCTTTCCTAAGGAGCCCCCTTGCTCGTGAAGTACCCTGTGTGGGCTTCCTCCCCTGTTCTGGCTCACATCCCAAGTCCCCACTCTCCTATCGTTCTTTTGAGGATCACATGAACAACTTGCCCTTTAATCCTTGTCCTGGGTTTGCTTCTGGGGAATCCAACACAAGAGAAACTTTTTTTTTTTTTTTTAAATGATAAAGCTAACAAAGGTACATAATGGAGCATGGATTTCACATGAATTTTCAAGGTAAAGCAAAAACTAGGATAGAGAGTTGTGCATGCTCCTGGCGGCTCACCAAAGTGAAAAGTGTTATTCATTCAGTGGTGTCCAAATCTTTTTGCAACCCCGTGAACTGTAGCCCATGAGACTCCTCAGTCCATGGGATTCTCCAGGCAAGAACACTGGAGTGGGTAGCCGTTCCCTTCTCCGGGGGAATCTTCCAGACCCAAGGATTGAACCCGGGTCTCCTGCATTGCAGGCAGACCCTTCATCATCTGAGCTAACAGGGAAGCCCTCAAAAGGAACTCTAATTTAATTTGGGAATCTGGTTGTAAGTCAGAGGGCAAAGGGGGGCATAATGCAGTCCCTAGAGGTCAGCTTCCTAAGCACAGACAGCACAGAGAAGGATGGGGCAGGAATGTGGCAGCAGGGGAGGGGGACTGGAAAATTTTGAGCACAGCTGTGCACTTGAGTCTGCAGGTTGGCATGTGGCTGGGGTATAGCGAGTGTGACAGTGAGATTTCCTCTTCCATTTCTTCTATTGTAGAGTCAGCTGGGGACTGAGGTGGCTCGGCTTAGAGAGTAGTTACATTTGGGGTGGTCTGTGTCCTGATGACTTTGTGGGAATTGATATGCAATTGCTATGGGATGACCAGTTTTGGTCATTATGTGGTGAGTAAACAATCACAGCACACTTAAGACTGAGGGGATCAGCAAGTTTCTGATGTCAGGACTTGATGATTGTCATGAATTTTGCTGGTGGAAGGGCTGTGAAACTTGGAATACAGTGAGTCACTGGATTTGGGAGTCAGTATTTGAAGCAGTTAAGGTATAGATCTGGATTTACCCAAGGGATCTGTGAGCATGACTGCCAATCACACAGCACCTTTATGTGGGTTCTAGAAATGCCCCACTCTGGGCAGATGTCACCCTGCCCAAGGGGACAGGTGCGGTGAACAGAACGTGGGTGGACTTCAGCCCTCACTTCTGTTTGTGTGGGTACCTTCAGGCAGTGACCAGCGTGTATGTCAGCCCTGGGGTCTCTGAGCTGGGGATCCCCACTGACCCAGCATCCTTCACCCCTCCCCCTGCCATCCTGACCTTCCAGAGGAGGCTGGGTAGGTTTCTGCAGTGTGAGCCCCTGCACCCTGTGAGGCTTGGGAGCTGGCTTCCTGGAGTGAGGGTCAGGGTCAGAGTTCGAGTCCTGGCCACGTCGTATATGTGTCAGAATGAGCAATGCCTTTTTAGGTCACATATACTTTGGACTTCAACACTGCTTTATGTAGGCCGTAAAATTAATAGGTGGGAACGGGATTTATGGGCCCCACTGGGCTGTTCTTTGCTTGTTAGGTTAAACACACTGATTTCCTGGTACAAAAGTGCTTGTTAAAATAATCTCCCCCAGCATGTTCAGAGGGGACATATCTGTCTTGTTTGGGAGGTGGGGAGAAGACCAAGGCGCCCCATCCCCACCTCCCTGGCTGGCCCACCTGTCATGGCCTCCCCCAGCCCCAGCTGTGTGTGCAATGCAATGAATAATGATGTTTCTGGGTGGGGGCTGGCCAGGGAAGGAATGTGCCTCTGTGCAGATAACACTAGAGCCAGACATGCACTCCCGTCACCCCCACCCACCCTGAAGAGCCGCTCGCCTTTGTTCTTGTCATATCTTGAGAAGGAAGGCTAGAAGCACGGGGCATGTGTGGGGGAGTCATGTTGGAGCGGATGGGAGGATGTCCGCTTCTGAATATTCGCAAGTCAGACATGGAAGCAGAGAGGAGTGGCAGGCGCTGCTGCCTGAGCGCCTCTCTACATCTTCCGGCTCAGGTGGCAGCCTCAGGTGGCACCATGTTCGCAGGTACCTAGGGCTTGACCCTGGCTCTCTGCCCACTGTCCCTCACCTCCCACAATGCTCAGGGGTGGGCATCCTCTGAATGCCTCAGCCATCCCAGGGAGTGGAAACTGTCTTGTCGTCTCCTTCCCTGGTGGATACCCTTCTCCTCCTGCAGGTGTGATGGTGGAGTGGATTGTGCAGAGCATGTAGAGAACTTCTGACAGGTCCAGGTTACTCACAGATGTGAGGGGCAAAGATGGGAGATGGGCCTGGATAGGTCCTGTGTGGGCCTGATGCAAGTGATGGCAAGACAGTGCTGTGGACATCTGTTAGGGCACATCTATAATACAGAAGAAAGACCCAGGCTGAGCCAACACAAGACTGGCGTCTGGCTCTTAGGAGGCCCACAAAATGCTTGTTAAACCATGGTCTGCTGGCCGGGGCGCTCCGAGTCCTCCACTTCCTTGTTAGAGTCTGGCTTGCTATGAGACCCTGTGAAGATCACATTTCCCAGCCCTGGCTTCGTGAGACAGAAGGGCACCCCCTGGGATCCTCATCCTCCTGTCAGTCAACTGCACCTGGGAAACTCATCTCATGGCCCCTACTGTGGACACTGTGCCTTTCGCGTTTGATATTTGTGGTCATTTCAGTAAAGCACACAGCCTACTCCATGCCTGATGCTTCTGCCACTTGACCCTATGAGGTATATATTATACCTAGTTATAGACAGATTCGGAGAAGGCAATGGCACCCCACTCCAGTACTCTTGCCTGGAAAATCCCATGGACGGAGGAGCCTGGTGGGCTGCAGTCCATGGGGTCGCTAAGTCGGACATGACTGAGCGGCTTCACTTTCACCTTTCGCTTTCATGCATTGGAGAAGGAAATGGCACCCCACTCCAGTGTTCTTGCCTGGAGAATCCCAGGGATGGGGGAGCCTGGTGGGCTGCCGTCTATGGGGTCGCACAGAGTCGGACACAACTGAAGTGACTTAGCAATAGCAATAGACAGATTAAAAAACTGAAGGCCTGAGACATCTGTCAGTTACCAAGGCCACCCCACAGTGAGCAGAGGAGCCAGACGTGAGCCAGGTCTGAGGACCAGTTGGTGCCCGGCCCCTTAGCTGCTGCCTGCCTCCATCATCCCAGAGAATCAGAGTCTGAGTGGGATGCTGTCTGGACCACTTTGGGGTCTCTAACCCCCAGCACAACACTTAATCCGTGATGAAAATTCAGCATGTGCTGTGGACTGGGGCATGCTGATACATCTGCATAGAGTTTAGGTCTGGATCTGGAGTTGGCTGCCTGGGTAAGAATCTGGGTTCCAGTACTTCCTGGCTCTCTGGCTTTGAACAAATTACTAAAGCCTTCTCATGTGTGAAATGGGGCTAATAATAGTATGTACCTCACTGAATTGTTGTGAAGGCTCTGTATGAGACATTTATGGCAATACCTGGCATAGTGAGAGCTCAGTGACTCCTCTTTCTGCCATGGGCCTAACTTGTCACCTTCTTGTTCTGAAATACTGCCACCTGCTGGTAGGTTTCTGGTGCAACCACCCTGTACCGTCAGTGTCCAGAGCCTCTGAGCGCCACACTGGCAGGGTCCTTGATTCATCCGTTTGGACCACCCTGCTCCCCTCCACAGTAAGCCCTCCTCCTCTTCTTCTTTCGGGGCCTGCATAACAGCAGCTCCTTCTGGGAGCTTCCTTGTTTATCAACAGGAGCCCAGAGCCATCTCTAGCTTCCGGGCTCTATCTACCCATCCTGTTTCTTTGGTTGCATGGATTTTAGAGCCAGAAAGATGTGGATTTTGACCCTGGTGTCAAAACCTAGTAGCTGGTGATGCTGAACTTTTCTGAGCTTCCTGATGAAAGGACCTCTTCATAAAACGTCACTAGTGGCATTTATCTTCTGCCCCCTGTCCCATTCAGTCCCTGATGTCCCCCCCCCCACCCGACCCAGGTCCCCACAGGGCACTGCCTGCCTCCTGCCAGTACCAAAGGGGAAAGGGAGCAGCATGCATACAACGAAGGAGGCTACCATACCAGTCACAATGTACGTCGTCGCGATGGTGACCCGAAAGGACTCGGGTTTCCACTCTCCTGGTTCCATTCTCGCTCCCATGTGTTTTACTCTAGGCGTTGCTTGGAAGGAGCCAAGCCTTCCTGGTGTCTTCTGACCACACCCTGTGCTCTTCCAAAGCAGCAAGTGAGTGGAGCAAGGAGCTTGGCTTACTGAAAACCCTTCTGGAGGAGGATCTCATGGGAATTGATCTATAAACATGAGAGCTGAACCACAAAGTTCTCCGTCTTTCCTAGCTCTGACGCGCTTTGCATCTGAGACAACCATTTTTGGCTGAATGACTCCCAAGTGTCTGCTTGGGAGAACTTGCCTTTGTACGCATAGTTGACACTGAGCACCACCCACGTTGACTCAAGAAAAACTTCTGGGCCTGGTGGTGGTGAGTAGGTGCTTCTTGATGAAAGACAATCTCTTCATTCAAATCCAGTGCAAGCTGGTATGAGGCTGAGAAGTGATGGAAGAGACAGACGTGGGCAACAAGGCACCCTGCTTCTTCCTCTCATCACTTCCTCTGAGATAGATGCAGGCCCACTGTGATGGACACCCCACACTGGGCACTTGGCCCCCAAATGTGCTTTCTCTGCCTGGAATCTCGCTGTTAATGTCCTTCTTTCGAGTTTTTCTCTACAAGCCTTACCCCAGGGAGGATGGCATGTTTGAGGCCCCTCTCCATACCATGTGAGTTTTCCAGACCCTCGCAGGCAGCCTGAGCTCCCAAAGAAATGGAAGGCAGTGGGGAAGGGTTCCAAGGGGGCCAGGCCAGGGAGTGTGGTTCAGACAGCCCTCATCACGGGGCAGAGCCTGAGCACAGGCCTGGTGGATTAGGAGGGGTGTTTGGTGAGCCCACAACCAGCCCGCAGCAGTGGGAGCTCTGCTCAGGCTTTGTAGACCATCCAATGGTCTCTTTCAAAACAGGGTTTTGATGAGTTAAGTGTAAATGAATCAGAAACACATGGGTTGGATTTCCCTCCAAATGCAATGGGGTTTGAACACAGCTCCGGGAGGGTAGGGTGGGGGAAACAAGGGGAGCTTGGGGGAAGACAGACATGTCTTTCTTTCTTTCTTCTTTCATGTCTAATCAAACAGGTCTTTTCTTTTTCAGTTAATAGTTGCCACCAGTGCCCCGGGGCTCCCTGTCCTCCACCATCTCCCCAACCCTAGCTCCAGGGGTGGGAGGCTGGGGTCTATGCTGCCTGTGCTCAGTGGTGGACCCGGGGCCAGCCCTGTCAGCGTCAGACTAAGAAAGAGCTGGATGCTCCCAGCCTCCCTCCAGGCGGCTGTCCAGGATGACTGGCAGAAGCAGCTGGAAGGCTTTTCTCTGGAGACTGTTTCTCAGCTCATCCTGGACTTCTGAGGTGGGTGACCCCAGGTAGGAAGGCAGAGCCAGGGAGTGTGCAAGGCCCTTATAGGATAGCCCCCAGGGACACACAGGGACTAGACCCCCTCTTAGAATGTGGTGTCTCAGGAGGAGGCAATTTTTCCAGGTAAGACCAGGTCTTCACCTATTTAAATCTCATGTATTATTTTACTTCTTTTTATAAACATTTTTTTCTTTTTGTGTAAGTCTTAAAAGCATAGAAAAGTAAAATAAAATTCTCTGTAACCCCACCAAAATGTGACTGTGTTAACATTTTGGTACAGCTGCTTCCAGGCCCATATTGTATGTGTTTTTTGTTTTTTGTTTTTTTTAAATACAGATTCAGAGTCATGCAGGATGCAAACAATAAAGCATACTGGTCATAAGTGGGGTCCAGGACTAGACAACCTCAATTCAGAGCCAAGCTCCACTATTTGCTGCATGTTAGAGCACTTTTCCTAAACTTCAGGTCCTGGATCTCAAGCTAATAACAACGACAATGACAACAATAATATGGTAGTTACCATAACTGAATGGGATAGCATTTATAGAGACTCAGAGGAGTCCCAGCTGTGTGGTTATTGTAACCACACAACAGTTGTTAGCTTTTAGCGTTTCTATTGTGTATCCTGTCTTTTCCTCCTATATGTATGACATCAACATTTCCATATGTCATTAGTATTCTCTATAACATGATTGAATGGCTGTATTCTTTTCATACATTATTCGACCAACTTTTTCCTTTAAGCATGTATTATAAATAGTGCAACGATGAACATCCTTCTGCATTCTAAAAGGGCAAAAACTTGAATTTAATTTGTTGTCACACAAGTTTATTTTTGCATAAGTTAATTTGCCTGAAGCAAATTTAACTTGGAGAATATTTAAGCTTATGAACTTGAAGGATATATTGGAGATTTCCAGTTCCTATAGTTCTCCCTTTCCTAGAATGTCAAATAAATGAAATCACATTGTACACATTGTTTTGTGTCTGACTTCTTTCACTTTGCATAATACTTTTAAGATTCATTCATATCATATCAATACTGCATTTCTTTCTATTGCCATGTAGTATTCCATTTTATGGGTTTCCCTGGTGGCTCAGACGGTAAAGCATCTGCCTGCAATGCTGGAGACCTGGGTTCGATCCCTGGGTCAGGAAGATCCCCTGGAGAAGGAAGTGGCAACCCACTCCAGTACTCTTGCCTGGAAAATTCCATGGATGGAGGAGCCTGGTGGGCTACAGTTCAGGGGGTCGCAAAGAGTCGGACACGACTGAGCAACTTCACTTCACTTTCATTCCATTTTATGGATGTAACATAATTCGCTTATCCATTTACTAGTTGATAAACCTTTGTATTATTTCCAATTTGGGCCTATTATTTTTTAAATTTTATTGAGATATAGTATACAACATTGTGTTAATTTCTTCTGTGCAACAAAATGCCTCAGTCATGCACACATACATTCTCCTTCATATTCTTAAATGGCAACCCACTCCAGTATTCTTGCCTGGAGAATCCCATGGACGGAGGAGCCTGGTGGGCTACAGTCTATGGGGTCACAAAGAGTCAGACACGACTGAGCGACTCCACATGCTTTATCACAGGATATTGGATGTAGTTCTCTGTGCCGAATAATGAGACTGTGTTGTTTATCTATCCTATATGTAATAGATTAAATCTGCTAATCCCAAACTCCCATCCACCCTCCTCGGCAACCAGAAGTTTGTTCTCTATATCTGTGAGCCTGTTTCCGTTTTGTAGATATGTTGATTTGTGTCGTGTTTTAGATTCCACATGGAAGTGATTATCATATGGTATTTGTCTTTTTCTGATTTACTTTGCTTAGTATGATAATCTCTAGGTCCATTCATCTTGCTGTAAATGGCATTTTAGTTCGTTCTTTTTGCTGGCTGAGTAATATTCCATTACTTACTTTTACACACACACAACATCTTTTTTATCCATTCAGATGGGCATTTAGGTTGCTTACATGTCTTGGCTATTGTACATAGCATTGCTATGAACATAGGGGTGTATGTATCTTCTCAAATTATAGTTTTTTTCTGTGTATATGCCCAGGAGTCGGATTGCTGGATCATATGGCGACTGCATTTTTAGTTTTCTGAGGAACCACCATAGTGGTTGCACTAATTCATATTCCCATTAACAGTGTAAGACGGTTCCAATTTGGGCCTATTATAAATAAAGCTCCTAAAAATTTACATTCCGGTCATTGGGTAGCCATATGTTTTCATTCTTCTTGAGTAAATTCCTAGGAATAGAATTTCTGAGTCACATATAAGAGTAAATATATCTTTTAACTTTATAAGAAACTGCCAAACATTTTCCTCAGAGGCTGTATTATTTTGCATTTCCACCAAAAAATGTTTCAGACTTCTGATTAATCATATTCCTCAGCAGCACTTGGTATTATCAGTTTTTAAAACTTTAGCCATTCTAATAGAAATGTAGTGGTACCATATTGTGTTTTTAATTTACTTTTTCCTAACCATTAATGATGTTGAGCCTCTGTTTATGTGCTTATTTGCTATCCATACATGTTCTTTGGTTCAGTGTTTAAATCATTTGTACATTTTTTGATTAGGTTAATTATTTTCCTATTATTAAGTTATAATTATTCCTTATATATTCTAGACACAAATTCTTTATTGTATATGCATTTTGCAAGTATTCCTTTACAATCTATGTCCTGGCTTTTCATTTTCTAAACTGTGCCTTTTGAAGAGTAGAATATTTTAATTAGATAAAGTCTAATTTATTGGTTTTTTTCTTTTTATGAATTGTGCTTTTTAGGTTATAGCTATAAAATCTTACTCAGTCCAAAGTCACAAATATTTCCTCTAATTTTTTTTCTAGAAGTTTTATAGTTTTAGAATTTATATTTAGGTTTATAATACACTTTGAGTTAATTTTTATATGGAGTTAAGTATGGATTGAAGTAAATTATTTTACATATAGATGCCTAATTATTTCAGCACCATTTGTTGAAAAAGCTATCCTTTATCTAATGAATCATTTTTAATCCTTCACCAAAAATCAGTCTGGGTCTTTATTCTGTTCTGTTGATCATATTTTCTGTCTTTTCACCAACATCACTATCTTGATTACTATAGCTGTATATGAATCTTGAAATCAGATAGTGTGAATCTTTCAACTTTCTTTTTCAAAATTATTTTGGCTATTTTAGTTCCTTTGCTTTTCCATATATAGGCATACCTCAGAGATATTGCAGGTTTGATTCCAGATCACCACAATAAAGCGAATATCTCAGTAAAGCAAGTCACGTGAATTTTTTGGTTTCTCAGTGCACATAAAGTTGTATTTACACTATACTATAGTCTAAGTTATGTGTGTGCAATTCTTGCATTGGTAAGAAGAAACTCCCCATCCATGAAAAGTTTTATTATGAAATTACAGAAATTCATCCACAGCTTCAGTCTCCACTTCTAATTCTACTTTGCTTGGTATTTCCATCACATGTACAGTTGCTTCCTTCATGGAAATCTTGATTCCCTCAAAGTCACCTGTGAGGGTTGGCATCAACTTCTTCCAAACTCCTGTTAATGTTGATATTTTTACATCTTTCCATGAATCACAGATGTTTCTTAATGAAATCTAGAATGGTGAAGCATTTCCAGAAGACTTACAACTTACTTGGCTCAGATCCATCCAAGGGATCACTAACTATGGCAGCTAGAGTCTTATGAAATGTATTTCTTAAATAATAAAACCTGAAAGTTAAAATTACTCCTTGATCCATGAACTGCAAAATGGATGCTGTGGTAGCTGGAATAAAAAGATTAATCTATTGTATATTCAATCAGATCTCTTGGGTAGCCAGGTACATTATCAGTGAACAATGCCATTTTGAAAGGGATACTTTTTTCTGACCAGTAGGTCTCAACAGTGGGCTTAAAATATCCAATAAACCATATTGTAAACAGAGTTGCTGTCACCCAGGCTTTGTTGTTCCATTTCTAGAGAACAGACAGAGTAGATTAGCAAAATTCTTAAGGGTCCTGGGATTTTCCATTTGGTAAGTGAACATTGGCTTCAACTTAAAGTCACCAGCTTCATTAACCCCCAACAAGAGTGTCAGCCTGTCCTTTGAAACTTCAAAGACAGGCATTCACATCTCTGTAGCTATGAAAGTCCTACGTGGTCGCAAGGATGTCTCATCTACATTGAAAATCTGTGGACCTCGTTTATTTAGTGGACCTCGTTTGTTAGTTGTATTAGCTGGATTTTCTGGAAAACTTGTTGCAGCTTCTGCATCAGTACTTGGAGCTTCCTCCTGCAATTTTATGTTATTAAGATGGTTTCTTTTCTTTAATTTCAGGAACCAACCTCTGCTAGGTTCAAACTTTTCTTCTGCAGCCTCGCCTGTCTGTCTTCACAGTATTGAAGAGTTAGAGCCTTACTGAGGATTAAACTGTGGCTCAGGAGAATGTTGCGACTGGTTTGATCTTCTATTCAGGCCACTAAAACTTTATCCATATCAGCAATAAAACTGTCTCACTTTCTTACTATTCATGTGTTCACTTCAGTGGCACTTTTAGCTTCCCTCAAGAACTTCTTCTTTGCATTCACAAGTTAACTTGATTAACTTGTGCAAGAGGCCTAGCTTTTGGCCTCTCTCAACCCTTGATATGCCTTCCTCACTAAGCTTAATCATTTCTAGCTTTTGATTTAAGGTGAGAGACACAAGATTCTTCCTTTCACTGGAACAGTTAGACGCCATTATAGGAGTACCAGTTGATCTAATCTCAATATTGTTGTGTCTCGGGGGATAAGGGAGGCTCAAGAAGAAGGAGAGAGATGGAAGAACAGCCAGTTGGTGCAGCAGTAAGAACACATGCAACATATATCAATTAAGTGTACTGTCTTAAATGGGCATGGATTGTGGTGCCTAGAACACTTCTAGCAGTGGCATCAAAAATCACTGATTACAGATCACCATCACAAATACAATCATAATAAAAATATTTGAAATATTGCAAGAATTACTGAAATGTAACAGAGACATGAAGTGAGCAAATGTTGTTGGAAAAATGGCACTGTTACACCTGCTCAGTGTAGGGTTGCCACAAACCTTCAATTTATTAAAAAAAAAACAATACAGTATCTGCAAGGCACAATAAAGCAAAGCACAACTGAACATGGTATGCCAATAAATTTCAGGGCTATCTTGCCAACTTCTATAAAAATCTTACTGGGATTTCTGCTGGGATTTCTTTTTAATATTTTTTCTCCAAGTTTCTTGACTCTGTGGTTTGTTGTCCTTCAATAAGTTGGAAAAGTTCTTTCCCACTACCTCTTCAAATATTTCTTCTTGTAAGTTCGTTCTCTCCTCTTTTGTAACTCACTTCGATATTATCCTAAAGCTTTAGAGTGTTATTTATGTCCTCTCTGTATCTCAGTTTGGAAAACAGCTATTGACCTACCTTTAAGTTCAGTGATTCTTTTCTGTATCTAATCTACTGATAAACCTATCAAAGAAATTCTTCTGTATCTCTGATATAATATTGTCCTCCCCACCCCAGTATTTCTACCTGATTTTTTAAATAGTTTTCATCTCCATGTTTAAATTCCCCATCTATTTAAACATGCTTTCCCCACTAGATCCTTTAATGAATTAATTAGTTATTTTAAGGTTAGCATTCCAACATCTGGCTCATCTCTTGGTCTGGTCCTATGGATTGCCTTATCTCTTGACAATTTTTTATAGCTTTTAAAAATGCATCTTGTAATTTTTTTTTGAATGTTGGACGTGGTGTGAAGAAAACCACACAGACCGAGACAAATAGTTCTTCTGCCTGAGAGGGACATGACTTTTTCTGTGAAACCATTAGTATATATGTGTGTGTGTGTGTGAAGGTAAGTTGTTGAGTTAATCTAACTTCTGTTTGAACTGGGTTTGAGTATTTCTTGCTACAGTTGTCTTCACAATATCACATCTTGCAAATTCCTCTAGCAGTGGACCACTGCTCTTGAGCAACTGCCCCTTTCTTCTGCCCTCTGCCAAAAGGAAATAGTTTGCATATCCCATTTCTCCTCAAATGGGCTTTTCACTCTTTGATATCTAGTTCATGTTGTCACCTGTGACATCAGTTCACTGATGGGTTCAGGTAGACTGATAATCTTATAGTTTATCTGGCTTTTCTTAAACCATTCTTTATGAGGGGAAACAGTGTTCCCTTGTCATTTTCTGCATCCCAAGAGAAAGCAGATTTTTCTTGTTTTTTTTTCATATCTATCATAGGGTTTTCTCCTTTTGCCTAAGGATGCAGTAAATTTTATGAATGTATTGTGTGTGTGTTAGTTGCTCAGCCATATCTGATTTTGCATGCAACCCCATGGACTGTAGCCTGCCAGGCTCCTCTGTCCATGGAGTTCTTCAGGCAAGAATACTGGAGTGGGTAGCCACTTCCTTCTCTAGGGGATATTCCTGACTCAGGGATTGAACTGAGGTCTCCTGCACTGCAGGCAGATTCCTTACCGTCTGAGCCACCAGGAAAATCCATATTAATGTATTATTTCCTATTAAATCATATTTACTTATTTGAGTAATGCCCATTGGCACATATTATTCCTTTACTATAATATACTGGACTTGATTTTATAGTGCTATTAAGTAATTTAGGTTTGTTGCTTTATTTCCCGTGTTTTTGTATAATAATTATCTATATTGAGAGAATAAACTGTGATCTTTTGTGTCTTTTTCTTTTTTCTCTCACAATTTATGTGGCATGTAAGTCCTCCATCCTGTGAACTGGTAAGGCACTCAGGCCGTTGCACCATTTTTGGACGTAGTTCTACATGAATCTTCTCCATTTGTTCCTTAATTATTGGTCTCTTAAGGCTTTATATCACTTTAATTCTTGGTGGCAATATGCATTTCCCAAGAAAATAATTTGTCTTATTGACAAGTAAGACAAGAAAATTGGAAAAATTGGAAAATTATTTTTCCCAAGGAAATAATTGTCTTAAATTGTAGACTTGACTGAGTTTGTAACCCTTGGCTCAGCATGAGAAGGAAAGAGAGCCGAGCAGAGGCTCTAGGAGCATCAGTATTCAAGAGCAGAGGAGGAAGAAGTATTAGAAAGGACTGTGAAAAGGAACGTCCTGAGAAATACGGAAAATCAGGAGGTCTGGGACCAAAGGAAGAAGAATTTCTCAATACCGACAGTAATCAAGCTGGGCTCATATTTCTTTGCCATGTTAGAGAGCAGAAGAAACTGGAAGTAACCTATCCAGAATTTTTAAAGGGAAGTTGAGATTCAAGAATTCTATATGAAAGGTAAGATGCCATCGTGTATGAAGGCAGTTGAAATAAATTCTCAGTTACACACGTTTTCAGGAAAAATACCACATCTATGTTTTCTGGAAAATTACTTATTTAAAAATGTAAACCAGCTAACAAGGAGATAAAGCAAGAGCTCACAAATGGGGAAGTCATGATATGAAAGAAATGGTGGTGACTGTTGAAGTAACGTGGACACAGAACAGTCTAAACTACTGTCATTATTGTTTGGAAGTGAACTCCTTTCTTAGTTGATTTTTAAAAGGTAACAGTCTAAAAACGATAATGACTTGACAATGATAAAACTGAGGTAAAATTACCAAATCCTTTTGACAAACATTGAGAAGAGGAAGTAAATGTGTACCAGTTCTTTATATTTCATAGGGATATCTTAATAGATATTATTTTTAAAGATACATTTCATTGAGGTGTAATTTATTATGATAACAACACACACATTTTAAGTATATGGACCAATGAGTTTTGTCAAATGTATAAAGCAATATGACCACCACCGTAGACAAGATATAGGGCATTCCTTTTACTTGCCCTAGAAGGTTTCCTTGTGGCCTTTCCCAGTTAATCACTACCTTTTACCCCTCCCTGACCTCAGGAAACCATTAATTTGTTTTCTATCTCTCTAGTTTTCCTGGAGTTTAATATAAATGGAATCATGTAGTATATACTCTTTTGCACCTGGCTTCTTTTCTTCGCTATAATAAGTAAGATTTGACATCAAGTATTATAAGTTCTCCAACTGTGTTCTTTGTTTTTTTTTTTTTTGCAAAATCATTTTCTGTCCTAGTTCCTTTATTTATTTATGTAACTTTTAGAATCAACTTGTCAACTCTATTTTGAAAACCTACTAGAATTTTGGTCAAATTTCCTGTTGAATCTATAAATTGATTTAGGCAGAAAATGCATCTTAACATCCCGAGTCTCCCAATACATGAATATGACCTCTTTTTTATCCACTTACTTAAATTGTCTTTAATTTTTCTCAGCAGTGTTCTAAATGTTTTAATTTTATGTCTAAATATTTCATATTTTAATGGTGATAGAAATGATATTTTTTAAAGTTTAAGTCCTAGTAACCCACTGCTAATATATGAAAATACAATGTATATTTGTTTATTGACTTTTTATTCTGAAACATTTCTAATTTGCTTACTCATTTCAGTAGGATTTTTGTAGATTGACTCCTTATTTTATGAACCTAACTATGTCATCCATAAATAGAGCTTAACTAATACTTAGCAAAACTATATCCCTTTTGTTTCTTTTTATTGCGAGCACCGAAGAATTGATGCGTTTGAACAGTGGTGTTGGAGAAGACTCTTGAGGGTCCCTTGGACTGCAAGGAGATCCAACCAGTCCATTCTGAAGGAGATCAACCCTGGGATTTCTTTGGAAGGAATGATGCTGAAGCTGAAACTCCAGTACTTTGGACACCTCATGCGAAGAATTGATTCTTTGGAAAAGACTCTGATGCTGGGAGGGATTGGGGGCAGGAGGAGAAGGGGACGACCCAGGATGAGATGGCTGGATGGCATCACGGACTCGATGGATGCGAGTCTGAGTGAACTCTGGGAGTAGGTGATGGACAAGGAGGCCTGGCGTGCTGTGATTCATGGGGTTGCAAAGAGTCGGACACGACTGAGCGACTGAACTGAACTGAACTTGCTAGGAGAAGAGGGCAACAGAGGATGAGATGGTTGGATGGCATCACCAATTCAATGGACATGAATTTGGGCAAACTCTGGGAGATGGTGAGGACAGGGAAGCACAGCATGCTGCAGTCCATGGGCTGTGAAGGGTCGGATACGACTTGCTGACTGAACAGCAACACACTTATCAGGACTTCTAAGCAAGCGCTAAATAGAAGAGGTGAAAGTGAATATCATTGCATTGTTTCCCATGTTGGGGGTAAGAATCATCACTGTTATTAATAAGCATCATGTAAGGTATAGGTTTCTTCGGATTCGTGTTCACAGCAAAATTAAGAGAAGCAGAAAGAAATGTCCTGTACTGACTACCTCTCTCACATGCGAGTTACTCCCTTACCAACATCTCCTGCCAGAACGCTATGTTTGTTACAACTGAGGAACCTACAATGACATATAATTGCCCAAGTCCATAGTTTACTGTAGGATTCACTCTTGGCTTTTTATAGCTACATGCTTGAACAAAAGTATAATAACACATACTCATCACTGTACTATCATTCAGAATATTTTCACTGCCCTAAAATTCCTCTATCATCTACCTGTTCACCTCCCATAGCAATCATTGCTAGCAATCCATAGCAATCACTGATTCTTTTTAACTGTCTCCATAGTTTTGCTTTTTCTATGATATTATATAGTTGGAGTCATACACTCTGTTGCCTTTTCAGATTAGCTTCTTTCATTTAGTAGTATGCATTTAAGGTTTCTCCAGGTCTTTTCTTGGCTTGATAGCTTATTTATTTAGTTATGTATATTATTCCAATGCCTAGATGATCCACAGTTTGTATATCCATTCACCTACTGAAAGACATATTGGTTACCTCCAAGGTTTGGCAATTATTAACACTTCTATAAATATTCATGTGCAGGCTTTTGTGTGGACACAAGGTTTCAACTAATTGGGGTAAATGCCATGGAGTGCAATTAGTGGGCTCTATAGAACTGGACATGGAACAACAGACTGGTTCCAAATAGGAAAAGGAGTACGTCAAGGCTGTATATTGTCACCCTGCTTATTTAACTTATACACAGAGTACATCATGAGAAACGCTGGGTTGGAAGAAGCACAAGCTGGAATCAAGATTGCTAGGAGAAATATCAATAACCTCAGATATGCAGATGACACCACCCTTATGGCAGAAAGTGAAGAAGAACTAAAAAGCCTCTTGATGAAAGTGAAAGAAGAGAGTGAAAAAGTTGGCTTAAAGCTCAACATTCAGAAAATGAAGATCATGGCCTCTGGTCCCATCACTTCATGGGAAATAGATGGGGAAACAGTGGAAATAGTGTCAGACTTTATTTTTCTGGGCTCCAAAATCACTGCAGATGGTGATTGCAGCCATGAAGTTGGAAGATGTTTACTCCTTGGAAGGAAAGTTATGACCAACCTAGATGGTACATTCAAAAGCAGAGACATTACTTTGCCAATCAAGGTCCGTCTAGTCAAGGCTATGGTTTTTCCAGTGGTCATGTATGGATGTGAGAGTTGGACTGTGAAGAAGGCTGAGTGCTGAAGAATTGATGCTTTTGAACTGTGGTGTTGGAGAAGACTCTTGAGAGTCCCTTGGACTGCAAGGAGATCCAATCAGTCCATTCTAAAGGAAATCGTTCCTGGGTGTTCTTTGGAAGGAATGATGCTAAAGCTGAAACTCCAGTACTTTGGCCACCTCATGCAAAGAGTGGACTTATTGGAAAAGACTCTGATGCTGGGAGGGATTCGGGGCAGGAGGAGAAGGGTCCGACAGAGGATGAGATGGCTGTGTGGCATCACCGACTTGATGGACATGAGTTTGAGTGAACTCCGGGAGTTGGTGATAGACAGGGAGGCCTGGCGTGCTGCAATTCATGGGGTCGCAGAGTTGGACACGACTGAGCGACTGAACTGAACTGAACTGGCTGATGGTGAGAGTATATTTAATTTTGTCAGAAACTGCTAAACTATCTTCCAAAGCGGATGTACCATTTTGTATTCCCATCATAAATAAATAAGAGTTCCTATTGTTCCACATCCTTGCCAGCATTTGATATCGGTGTTCCAATTTTCGACTTTTAAAATAGGTATATGGTGATATCTTACTGTTTAAATTTGCAATTATGTAATGACATGTGATATGGAGCATTTTGTCATGTGCTTATTTTCTATCTGTGTATCTTCTTCGGGGAGATGTTAAGGTATTTGGCACATTTTAAAATCAGGTTGTTTCTTTTCTTAATGTTTTATGAATTCTTCGTGTATTTTAGATAATAGTTCTTTATCAGATGCATCTTTTACAAGTAACTTCTCTCAGTCTGTGGCTTGTCTTTTTATTCTCTTGATAAGGATTTTCACAAAGCAGACATTTTTAATTTTAATGAAGCCCAGGTTGTCAATTATTTATTTTGTGAGTTCTGCCTTTGATGTTACACGTAAAGAGTAAGTGCCATACCCAATGTCATCTAGGTTTTCTCTCTTGTTATTTTATAGTTTTGTTTTATGCTTATGTTTATGGATCATTTTGAGTTAATTTTTGTGAAGGATTTAAGGTCTGTGTCTAGATTATTTTTTTCATGTGAATATCCAGTTGCATGTACCAGCACCATTTGTTGAAAAGACTATCTTTAACTCATTGCATTGCCTTTTCTTCTGTGTCAAAGAGCAACTCACAGTGTCAACAGGGTCTATTCCTGGACTCTATTCTGTTTCATTCGTCTGTTCTTCTGCCAATACCACATGTCTTGATTATTGTAGCTTTAAATAAGTCTTCTTGCAGTAGCATCAGTCTTCCAGTTTTGTTCTTCAATACTGTGTTGGGTGTTCTTGGTCTTCCATCTCTCCATATAAACTTTAGAATTAGCCTGTTCATATCTACAAAATAACTTGCTGTGATTTTTATTGAGATTGCATTGAATATATAGATCAAGTTGGAAAGAAATAATGTCTTGACAATATTGAGTTTTCCTATCCATAAATATTGAATATCTTTCTATTTAGTTTTAAAATTTTCTTCTTCAGAGTTTTGCAGTTTTCCTCATACAAATTTTATACATATTTGCTAGATTATATCCAAGCTTTTAAGTTTTGGAGGTCCTAATGTAAATGGATTATGTTTTTAATTTCAAGTTTTGCTTGTTTATTGCTGGTATATAGGAAAGCAATGGAATTTTGTATTGATATATTAATCTTCTAACTTGCTGCTGCTGCTAAGTCGCTTCAGTCATGTCTAACTCTGTGCAACCCCATAGACAGCAGCCCACCAGGCCCCCTGTCCCTGGGATTCTCCAGGCAAGAACTCTGGAGTGGGTTGCCATTTCCTTCTTCAATGCATAAAAGTGAAAAGTGAAAGTGAAGTCGCTCAGTCGTGTCCAACTCTTAGTGACCCCATGGACTGCAGCCTACCAGGCTCCTCTGTCCATGGGATTTTGCAGGCAAGAGAACTGGAGTGGGGTGCCATTGCCTTCTCTGAATCTTCTATCTTACAGCCTTGCTACAATCATTTACAAATTCCAGGATTTTTTGTTGTTGATTCCTTCAGATTATCTACATAGACTATCACGTCATCTGTAGACAGTTTTAATTTTTCCTTCTCAATCTGTATGCTCTTCCCCACCCCTTTCTCATCTTTAGCTAGTACTTTCAGTATGACATTTAAAAGGAGAGGGGAGTGGGACACAGTCCTGCCTTAATTCTTGATCCTAATGGGAAAGCTTCCAGTTTCTTACCATTAAGTGTAATGTTAACTGTAGGGTTTTGGGGTAGATAATCTTTGTCAAATTGAGGGATTTCCCCTATATTCCTAGCTTACTGAGAGTTTTTATGATGAATGGGTGCTGAATTTTGTCAAATGCTTATTCTGCATCTATTAACATGATCATGTGATTTTTCTTTTTAAATCTATTGATGTTATGGATAATTGATACATAATTGTATGTATCAATATGTATTGATATATAATTGTATGTATCAATATGTATCACAATTATGTGATACATAATTGATTTTTTAATGCTGAACTAGCCTTGCATATCTAAATAAATTCCATTTGATCAAGGTGTACAATTCTCTTTATACATTGTTGAATTTTATTTGCTAAGATATTGTTGAGAATTTTCGCACTATGCTCTTGAGATATACTGGCATGTAATTTTCTTTCTTTTTTGTAATGTTTTTGTCTGGGTTTTGGTGATATGGGATTCTATTATTGTTCTGTTGATCAATCATATGATGGTGTTAACTGAATAATAGCTACATAATCACAATAGTAGACGCTTATCAATTTTCACAATCAATAGCCTGACAAAAAATAAAAGAGAATCACAATTGCAAGTCATAATGGGAACATAATTAACCTAACAATATAAAATAATTACATACAGTTTGGAGGGTCAAGCAGACTGATGTGGTAAGGGGAAGTGCTTACATGCACATGCTTTCATCTGCCCAGCCAGTCTGTGTCTTTTGGTTGGTCCATTTAATCTATTTACATTTAAGGTGATTATCGACATGTATGACCCTATTACCATTTTCTTAATTGTTTTGGGCTTATTTTCTGTAGGTCTTTTCCTTCTCTTGTGTTTCCTGCGTAGAGAAGTTCCCTTAACATTTGTTATAAAGCTGGTTTGGTGGTGCTGAATTCTCTTAACCTTTGGTTGTCTGGAAAGCTTTTGATCTCTCCGTCAAATCTGAATGAGTCTTGCTGGCTAGAGTATTCTTGGTTGTAGGTTCTTCCCTTTCATCACTTTATTATTTTTTTAATTTTATTATTTTTTTAATTTTTATTTTAACTTTAGTTTACTTTACAATACTGTATTGGTTTTGCCAAACATTGACATGAATTCACCACGAGTATACATGCGTTCCCAAACATGAATCCCCTCCCACCTCCCACCCCATAACATCTCTCTGGGTCCTCCCCATGCACCAGCCCCAAGCATCCTGCATCCTGCATCCTGCATTGGACATAGACTGGTGATTCGTTTCTTACATGATAGTATACATGATTCAATGCCATTCTCCCATCTCATCCCACCCTCTCCCTCTCCCCAGAGTCCAAAAGTTCACTCTACAGATCTGAGTCTCTTTTGTTGTCTTGCATACAGGGTCATCATCACCATCTTTCTAAATTCCATATATATGCGTTAGTATACTGTATTGGTGTTTTTCTTTCTGGCTTACTTCACTCTGTATAATCGGCTCCAGTTCCATCTATCTCATTAGAACTGATTCAAATGTATTCTTTTTAATGGCTGAGTAATATTCCATTGTGTATATGTACCACAGCTTTCTTATCCATTCATCTGCTGATGGACATCTAGGTTGTTTCCATGTTCTGGCTATTATAAACAGTGCTGCAATGAACATTGGGGTATATGTGTCTCTTTCTATTCTGGTTTCCTCAGTGTGTATGCCCAGCAGTGGGATTGCTGGGTCATAAGGCAATTCTATTTGCAATTTTTTAAGGAATCTCCACACTGTTCTCCATAGTGGCTGTACTAGTTTGCATTCCCACCAACGATGTAAAAGTGTTCCCTTTTCTCCACACCGTCTCCAGCATTTATTGCTTGCAGACTTTTGGATCACAGCCATTCTGACTGGTGTGAAGTGGTACCTCATTGTGGTTTTGATTTGCATTTCTCTGACAATGAGTGATGTTGAGCATCTTTTCATGTGTTTGTTAGCCATCTGTATGTCTTCTTGGGAGAAATGTCTATTTAGGTCTATATATCATGCCACTCCCTTCTGGCTTGTAGAGTTTCTGCTGAGAAATCAGCTGATAACCTGATGGGATTCCCCTGTATGTTATCTGCCATTTCTCACTTGTTGCTTTTAATGTTTTATCTTTGTCTTTAACTTCTGTTAGCTTGATTACTGTGAGTCTTGGGCTGTTCCTCCTTGGTTTATCCTGCCTGGGTCTCTCTGTGCTTTCTGGGCTTGGCTGACTATATCCTTTCCCATGTTATGGATACATTCAGCTATTATCTCTTCAGATATTTTCCCAGGTCCTTTCTCTCTCTCTTCTCTTTCTGGGACCTGTATAATGGGAATGTTGGTGCGTTTAATGTTGTCTCAGAGGTCTCTTAGGCTATCTTGATTTTTTTTCATTCTTTTTTCTATATTCTACTTTGTCAAGTGATTTCCACCATTCTGTCCTCCGAGTCACTGGTTCTGTCTCGGTCATTCTGCTATTGATTCCTCCTAATGTATTGTTCATCTCCACCTGCTTGTTCTTTAGTTCTTCCAGGTCTTTGGTGAACATTTCTTGCATCTTCTCCATTCCGTTTCCGAGATCCTGGATCACCGTCACTATCATTATTCTGAATTCTTTTCTGACAGATGGCCTATCTCCACTTCATTTAGTTGTTTTCCTGGGGTTTTGTCTTGTTCCTTCATCTGGAACGTAACTCTGCTTTTTCATCCTGATTAACTTTCTGTAATGTGGTTTTTGCACTAGCCACTGTGGTATTGTGGTTTCTCTGGCTTCTGTGTACCCTCTGGTGGATGAAGCTAAGAAGCTTCTGTAAGCTTCTTGATGGGAGGGACAGGATGGGAAAAACTAAATCTTGCTCTGGTAAGCAGGGCCTTGCCCAGTAAAGCTTATAATCCAATTATCTGCTGATGGGTGAGATTGTCCCTCTCTGTTAGTTGTTCCGCCTGAGGTGACCCAGCCCTGGAGTCTACAGGCTCTATGGTAGGGGTAATGGTGACCTCCAGGAGGATTTGCACCGAGGGGGATCTTCCAGATGTGCTGCCACCAGTGCCTCTGTCCCTGAGATGAGCCCCTGCCAACACACGCCCCCACAGGAGACCCTCCAACACTGGCGGGTAATTTCGGTTCAGTCTTCTGTGGGGTCACTGCTCCTTTCCTCTGGGTGTTGGTGAGCACAAAATTTTCTGTGTACCCTCTAAGACTCTGTTTCCTCAAGTCCTGTGGAAGTCCTGTAATCAAACCCCATTGGCCTTCAAGGCCAGATTCCCTGGGATTCCCAGTCCATTTTTGGATCTCCAGGCTAGGAAGCCTGACATGGGGCTCAAAACCTTCACAACAGTGGGAGAGTTTCTTTGGTAATACTGCTCCCCAGTTTGTGGGTCATCCACCTGATGGGTATGGGATTTGATTTTTTCCAGCAGACTCTGTCCATGGTTCTTCAACAGCTAGTTGTGATTTCGGGGCTCTTGCAAGAGGAGATGAGCACACATCCTTCTGCTCCACTATCTTGAACCTGAAGACTTCATTTTCTGCTTGCTTTTGACTTAGTTTGTTCTTCTTCTATTCTGCTAAGGTGGAAACTTATACGATCTATTTTAGATCTTTCTTCTTTCCTAATATATATTTAATGCTATAAGTACCCTTCTAAGTACTGCTTTCACTGTATTCCACAAAATTTGATAGCTAGCATTTTCATTTTCATTTAGTTTAAAATGTTTTAAAATTTCACTTGAGATTTCTTCTTTGACTCGTGTGTTATTTAGAAGTATGTCATTTAATCTCCATGTATTTTGGTGTTCTCTAATTGTCTTTCTTTTATTAATTGCTAGTTTAATGTCATTGTCATCCAAGAGCGGACATTGCATAATGTTTATTCTTTTATATATGTTAAGGTGTGTCTTATGGCCAAGAGTGTGGCCTATCTTGGTTAACATTCCATAAACTCTTAAAAAGAATGCTTATTCTGCATTGATGTATGTTTCACTATAACGTCAATTAGGTCACGTTGCTCAGTAGTGTTATTTAGCTTTTCTATAAATTTTCTGACTTCCTGCCTACTTGGCTTTTTTAAACTGAGGAAAAATTGACAAGAATAATTTTATGTATTTAAAGTGTATGATGTGATGATTTGATATACACATGTATTGTGAAATATTACTA
>SJYQ01002546.1:32996-45922 GCA_006410935.1 Redunca redunca | reverse complement strand
AAGGCCTCCCCAGACAGCCATTTTTCTTTTTTGCATTTCTTTTCCATGGGGATGGTCTTGATCCCTGTCTCCTGTACAATGTCACGAACCTCATTCCATAGTTCATCAGGCACTTTATCTATCAGATCTAGGCCCTTAAATCTATTTCTCACTTCCACTGTATAATCATAAGGGATTTGAATGGTCTAGCGGTTTTCCCTACTTTCTTCAATTTAAGTCTGAATTTGGCAATGAGGAGTTCATGATCTGAGCCATAGTCAGCTCCTGGTCTTGTTGTTGTTGACTGTGTCGAGCTTCTCCATCTTCGGCTGCATAGAATATTATCAATACAGTTGTATATAAATCTTCCATCTTAGCATTTGTTTTCTTTTTGTCTCATTTATACTTTTTCGTCTTCCTGTAAGTTAATTATTTTTTAAAATTCTACTTTGCCTCCACTATGGTTCAGTAGCTATGATTCATTGTTTTTAAAGATTGCACTAGTGTTTTTTATCTGTGTCTTTAACCACAGCCTGCCTTTAGATACCATGTGTGCTCCGTTGCGCAGTTGTGTCCAACCCTTGGTGGCTCTGTGGACTGTAACCTGCCAGGCTTCTCTGTCCATGGAATTCTCCAGGCAAGAACACTGGAGTGGGTTGCCATTTCCTCCTCCAGGGGATTTTCCCATCCCAAGGACCAAACCCATATCTTCTCTGTTTCCTGCATTGGCAGGCAGATTGTTTACCACTGAGCTACCTGGGAAGCCCTAAGATACCATTACACTGTTTATGTATTACATAAAACCTTACAAAATACTTCCTATTTCCCTACTCATTGTGTTGTTGTAGTATGCCTTTTACCACCTTGTTGTTGTTCAGTAGCCCAGCCATGTCTGACTTTTTGTGACCGCATGGACCACAGAACTCCAGGCTTCCCTGTTCTTCACTATTTCCCAGAGTTTGCTTAAAGTCATATCCATTGAGTCAGTGATGCCACCTAATGAGTTTTATCACCTAATGGGTTATAAATCCCACATTACATTCTCATTGTTTTCAACCAATCAATTATATTTTAAAGAAATTTATTTTTTCCTTCCAGTTTTATTGAGATATAATTGATATACAGTACTGTCTACACTTGGGCTTCCTGGGTGGTGCTAGTGGTAAAGAACCCTCCTATCAATGCAGGAGATGTAAGACTCAGGTTTGATCCCTGGTTGGGACGATCCCCTGGAGGAGGACAGGGCAACCCACTCCGGTATTCTTGCTTGAAGAATCCCACAGACAGAGGAGCCTGGCAGGCTCTAGTCTATAGTGTCACAAAGAGTTGGACATACATGAAGTGTTCTAGCGTACATGTACTGTATACAATTAAGGTGGATAGCATGATAAGCTGACTTACATACATCAAGAAATGATTATCACAAGTTTGGTGAGCATTCATAATCTTATATAGATACAAAATTAAAGAGATAGAAACAAGGTTTTCTTATGATAAGAACTGTTAGGATGTACTTTCTTAACAACTTTCATATGTAATATACAGCTGTGTTAATTATATTTATGTTGTACATTGCATCCCTAGAACCAATTTATCTTATAACTGGAAGTTTGTACCTTTTGACTGCCTTCATCCACTGCCCCCCACACATACCCACCTCTGGTAACCACAAATTGATCTTTTCTTTTGTCAATTCGTTCACTTGTTTTTGAATATAATTGGCCTACAACACTACATTGTCTCTCATTACACAACACAGTGATTCAATATTTCTATGCGTTTCAAAATGGTGATCATAATGCGTAGTTATGATATGCCACCACACAGAGATACTACAGTTACTGACTACATTGCCCACACTGTACATTTCATCCATGACTCATTTGTTTTTCAACTGGAGTTTCAACTGGACCCCTTAATCTAATCTACCTCACCTATTTCTTTCCTCCCCCACTCACTGCATCTCTGGCAACCACCTGTTTGTTCTCTGTATCTATAATGAGGTTTCTGTTTTGCTATATTTGTTCATTTGTTTTGTTTTGTAGATTCCACAGATAGGTAAAATCATACAATATTTACCTTTTTCCATCTGACATTTCATGTAGCATAATACCCTCTAGGTCCATGCATGTTATCACAAATAGCAAGATTTCATTCATTTTTAAGGGTAATATTTGTGTGTATATATATATATATATAATGTATATAACACACACATATATGTATATGTGTGTATATATATATTTAGGTTGCTTCCATATCTTGGTTATTATAAATAATGCTATAATGAACATAGGGGTGCACATATCTTTTCTAATTAGTATTTTTGTTTTGTTTGGATAAATATTCAAGAGTGAATTGCTGGATTATATGGTACTTTTATTTTTAATTGAGGACACTCCATAACCTACGCTAAGCTGCATTTACATTTCTACCAACAGTGCATGAGGTGTTCCTTTGCTCCATATCCTTGCCAATACTTGTTATACATTGCCTTTGATAATAGTCATGCTGACAGGTGTGAGGTGATATCTCATTGTGATTTTGATTTTAATTCCCTACTGATTAGTGATGTTGAGCATCTTTTCATGTTCCTCTTGACCATCTGTGTGTCTTTTTTTGGAAAACATGTATTCAGAGACTTCCTGTTTTATTTTTAAATTTCTTTTTATTAGAATATAGTTGCTCACACTGTTGTGTTAGTTTTTGCTCTACAACAAAACAAATCAGCCTTAATATACATGCATATCATTAATTATCTATTTTATACATAGTAGTATATATATATGGGACTTCCTTGTATGAGCCATGGGACTTCCCTGTAGTTCAGATAGTAAAGATTCTTCCTGCAATGCAGGAGACCTGGGTTTGATCCCTTGGTCAAAAGGATCCCCTGGAAAAGGAAATGTCTACCCACTCTAGTATTATTTCCTGGAGAATTACATGGACAGAGGAGCCTGGTGGGCTAGAGTTCATGCGGCTGCAAAAAATCAGACATGACTGAGCAACTAACACACACATTCTAGTTCTAGTGTATACATGTGAATCCCAATCTCCCAATTCATCTCCCCTTGATATATACATATTTGTTCTTTATATATATTTGTTCTCTAGGTCTGTATATCTATTTCTTCCTTGAAAATAAATTTATTTATATTACTTTTCTAGATTCCATGTAATGTGTTAATATACAATGTTTGTTTTCCTCTTTCTGACTCACTTCACTCTGTATGACAGTCTCTAGGTCCATCCACATCTCTGCAAATGACACAACTTCATTCTTGTTTATGGCTGAGTTATAGCCCATTGTGTATATACGTCACACCCTCTTTATCTATTTATCTATTAATGAGCATTTAGGTTGCATCCATATCTTGGTAATTATAAATAACGCTACAATGAACGTGGGCTTCCTTGATAGCTCAGCTGGTAAAAAATCCTCCTGCAATGCAGAAGAGCCTGGATCAATTCCTGGGTTGGGAAGATGCACTGGAGAAGGGATAGGCTACCCGCTCCAGTATTCTTGAGCTTCCCTTGTGGCTCAGCTGGTAAAGAATCTGTCCGCAATGTGGGAGATCTGGGTTCCATCCCTGGGTTGGGAATATCCCCTGGGGAAGGGAAAGGCAACACACTCCAGTATTCTGGCCTGGAGAATTCCATGGACTGTATAGCCCATGGGTTCACAGAGTTGGACATGACCGAGGGACTTTCACTTCAGTGAAAGTATATATGAAAATATATGTGAAATATATTTTTCTCAGCAACCTTGATTCCAGCTTGTGATTCATCCAGCACTTTGCATGATGTACTCTACATATAAGTTAAATAAGCAGGGTGACAATATACAGCCTTGATGTATAGTGAAAATATATGTGCATATATATTTTAAGGGTGCATATATAGTTTATAATTAATTATCTTTATTTTCTGTTTGGATAAATATTCAAGAGTAGAATTGCTGGATTATGTGGTACTTCTATTTTTAATTTTTGAGGATACTCCATAGTAGCTGTACCAATTTACATTCCCACCAACAGTGCATGAGGTTTTCTTTTTCTCCACATCCTCACCAGCACTTGCTATTTGTTATCTTTTTGATAGCAGTCATTCTGACAGGTGTGAGGTGATATCTCATTCTGATTTTGATTTGCATTTCCCTGATGATTAGTGATGTTGAGCATCTTTTCATAAGCCTATTGGCCATCTGTGTGTCTTCTTGGAAAAATGTCTATTTAGAGCCTCTGCCCATTTTAAAGTCAGATTATTTGTTTTTTGCTATGACCAGTGTGCTCTCTCAGTAAAACTCTGTTAGCCTTTGCCCTGCTTCATTCTGTACTCCAAGGGCAAACTTGCCTATTATTCCAGGTATCTCTTGACTTCCTACTTTTTCATTCCAATTTCCTATGGTGAAAAAGACATCTACTTCTATTTCATTGACTACACTAAAGCCTTTGACTGTGTAGATCACAACAAACTGCAGAAAATTATTAAAGAGATGGGACTACCAGACCACTTTACCTTCCTCCTGAGAAATCTGTATGCAGTTCAAGAAGCAACAGTTAGAATAGGACATGGAACAACAGACTGGTTTCAAATTGGGAAAGGAGTACATCAAGGCTGTATATTGTCACCCTGCTTATTTAAATTATATGCAGAGTACATCATGCAAAGTGCTGGATGAATCACAAGCTGGAATCAAGGTTGCTGGGAGAAATATCAATAACCTCAGATATGCAGGTAATACCACTCTAATGACAGAAAGCAAAGGAGCTTCTTGATGAAGGTGAAAGAAGAAAGTAAAAAAGCTGGTATAAATTTAAAAAACTAAGACCATGGCAGCTGGTCCCATCACTTCATGGCAAACAGATGGGGAAACAGTGGAAACAGTGAAAGACTTTATTTTCTTGAGCTCCAAAATCACTGCAGAGAGTGACTGAAGTCATGAAATTAAAAGATGCTTGCTCCTTGGAAGAAAAGCTATGACAAACCTAGACAGTATATTAAAAAGCAGAGATACCACTTTGCTGACAAAGGTCTGTATAGTTAAAGCTATAGCTTTTCCAGTAGTCATGTATGGATGTGAAAATTGGACCATAAAGAAGGCTGAGCACAGAAGAATTGATGTTTTTGAATTGTGGTGCTGGAGAATATTCTTGAGAGTC
The DNA here is from genome assembly GCA_006410935.1 of Redunca redunca. Lineage (NCBI taxonomy): Eukaryota > Metazoa > Chordata > Mammalia > Artiodactyla > Bovidae > Redunca > Redunca redunca. The sequence continues at coordinate 40,781 of SJYQ01002546.1, read as the reverse complement.
CCTTGGACTGCAAGAAGATCAAAGCAGTCAATCCTAAAGGAAACCAACCATGAATATTCATTGGAAGGACTGATGCTAAAGTTCCAATACTTTGGCCACCTGATGCAGAGTCAACTCATTGGAAAAGATCCCAATGCTGGGAAAGATTGAGGGCAGGAGAAGGGGATGATAGAGGATGAGATGATTGTATGGCATCACCGACTCAACGGACATGAGTTTGAGCAAACTTCAGGAGATAGTGAAGGACGTGCTGCTGTCCACGGGATCTCGAAGAGTCAGATATGGCTTAACAACTGGGCAACAACAAGTTTGTTTCTAATGTTGAGTTGTGTGAATTTTTTGTATAGTTTGGGTATTAACCCTTTAACAGATCAATCATTTGCAAATATCTTCTCCCATTTACTAGGCTACTTTTTGTTTTGTTTCCCTCACTGTGAAAAAGCTTTTTAGTTTGAGATAGTCGCATTTGTTTATTTTTTATTTTGTTTTTCTTCCCTGAGGAGACATACTTAAAAATGTTATTAAGACCTGTGTCAAAGAGAGTACTGTTGTTCTCGAAGTTTTATGGTTTCAGGTCTGACATTTAAGTCTTTAATCTGTTTGTAAGTTAATTTTGTGCATGCTGTGAGACAGTAGACCAGTTTGATTATTTTGTAACTGTCCATTTTTTCCAACACTATTTCTTGAAGAGATATCTTTTGTCATTGTATATTCTTGCCTCCTTTATCACAGATTAATTGCCCATAAAAGTGTGAGTTCCCTTCTGAGGTCTCTCGGAATAGTCTCATTAATCTGAGTGTCTATTTTTGTGCCAGGACTATATTGCTTCGATGACCACAGCTCTATAGTAAGGCTTGAAATCAGTGAGCATGATACCTGCAGCTCTGTTATTTCTCAAGAAAGTTTTGGCTAGTCAGAATCATTTATATTTCCAAACAAATTTTAGAATTATCTGTTCTAGTTCTGTGAAAAATGTGATTGGCATTTTGACAGAGATAGCTTTTCATCTGTAGGTTGCCTTGGGTAATATGGTCATTTTAGCAATATTCATTCTTTCAATCCATGAACACAGTATATCTTTCAAAGAAACAGCTTTTGCTTTCATTGACCTTTCCTATTTAAAAAAAAAAAACTTTATTTTTCTTCTGTTCTGATCTTTATGATTTCTTTCCTTCTAATAACTTTGGGTTTGTTTGTTCTTTTTCCTGTCAAAGAAATAGCTTTTGCTTTAATGGATCTTTTCTATTTTTAAAAAGTCTCTAATTTTCTTCTGTATTGATCTTTATTGTTTCTTTCCTTCTACTAACTTTGGGTATCATTTGTTCTTCTTTTTCTAGTTCCTTTAGGTGTAAAGTTAGATTGTTTATTTGAGATTTGTGCTTCTAAACTACCCTCTTAAAACTTCTTTTGTTGCAGCCCATAGATTTTTGGATTGTGGTATTTCTTTTTTATATTTTTGGTGTGTCTCCAACTATCTCTTTAATTACTCTTGGATTTCATCACTGACCCACTTGTTTAGTAACATATTCTATAGCTTCTGCACATTTGTGGGATTTGCAGGTTTTTTTTTTCCCTCAAAGTTGATTTCTATTCTCATAGTGTTGTGGTCAGGAAAGATGCTTGTTATGATTTCAGTTTTCTTAAATGTATTGATATTTCACATATATATGTCTATGATTTAATACACCATTTAAGGCCAGTGCCTCCTTGTTGTTTTTCTGTCTGGATGACCTGTACATTGATGTAAATGGTGTTAAAGTGCCCTACTAGTATTGCATTACTGTTAATTTATCCCTTTATGACTGTTAATGTTTGCTTTAGGTATTTAGGTGCTCCTATGTTGAGTGCATATATATTTACAACTGTTACATCTTTTTGTTGAACTGATCCCTTGATCATTATGTAATGTCCTTCTTTATCCCTTGTCTTTGTTTTAAAGTTTGTTTTGTCTGATGTAAGTATTTCTACTCCATTTTTCTTTTGATGTCCATTTGCATGGACAGCTTTTTCCATCCCTTCTCTTTTAGTCGGTGTGTATGTTTAGATCTGAAGTGAGTCTCCTGTAGGCAGCATACATATAGATCTTGTTTTGTATATCCATTCACCACTGTAGTCTTTTGAATGAAGCATTTAGCCATTTCTTTTTAAAGTAACTATTGGTAGGTATGTACTTATTGTCCCTTCATGCATCACAAATTTTGTCATGGAGAAGGGGCTTGCATCACTCAGTGAAGCTATGAGCCATGCTGTGCAGGGCCACACAAAACAGACAGATCATAATGAAGAGTTTGACAAAACGTGGTCCACTGGAGAAGGAAATGGCAATCCATTCCAGTATTCTTGCCTGGAGAACCCCATGGACAGTATGAAAAGGCAAAAAGATATGACTCTGGAAGATGAACACCCCAGGTCAGAAGATGTCCAATATGCTACTGGGGAACACTGAAGGACAATTACAAATAACTCCAGAAAGAATGAAGTAGCTGTACCAAAGTGGAACAATGTTCAACTGTGGGCGTATCTGGTGGGGAAAGTAAAGTCTACTGCTATAAAGAACAATATAGCATAGGAACCTGAAATGTTAGTTCCATGAATCAAGTTAAATTGGATGTGGTCAAGCAGGAGATGGCAAGATGGAACATTTACATCTTAGGAATCAGTGAACTAAAATGGACGGAAAAGATGAATTTAATTCAGATAGCCACTATATCTACCACTGTGGGCAAGAATCCCTTAGAAGAAATGGAGTAGACTTCGTGGTCAAAAAAACAAGTCCAAAATGTAGTACTTGGGTGCAATTGCAAAAGTGACAGGATAATCTTGTTTCTTTTCAAGGCAGATCATACGACATCATGGTAATCCAAATGTATGACCCAACCACTGATGCTGAAGAAACTAAAATTGACTGGTCCTGTAAAGACCTACAACACCTTCTAGAACTAACACCCACCCCCCCAAAAAAAGATGTCCCTTTCATCATAAAGGATTGGAATGCAAAAGTAGGAAGTCAAGAGATACCCAGAATAACAGGCAAGTTTAACCTTGAAGTACAAGATGAAGCAGGGCAAAGTCTAACAGAGTTTTGTTCAGAGAACACACAGGTCATAGCAAATATCCTTATCCAACAATACAAAAGATGACTCTATACATGGACATCACTAGATGGTCAACACTAAAATCAGATTGATTATGTTTCTTGCAGCCAAACATGAAGAAGCTCTATACAGTCAGCAAAAACAAGACCTGGAGCTGACTGTGGCTCATATAATAAGTTCCTTATTGCAGTTTTCAGGTTTAAATTAAAGAAAGTAGGGAAAACCACTAGGTAATTCAGATATGACCTAAATCAAATTCTTTATGATTACACAGTGGAGGTGATGAATTAGATTCAAGAGATTAGATCTCATAGACAGAGTTTCTGAAGAATCATGGACAGAGGTCCATGACATTGTATAGGAGGCCGTGATCAACACCATACCAAAGAGAAAGAGATTGTCTGAGGAGGCTTTACGAATAGCTGAGGAAAGAAGAAAAGTGATAGGCAAGGGGGAAAGGGAAAGATGTAGCCAACCGAATGCAGAGTTCCAGAGAACAGCAAGGAGAGATAAGGCCACCTTAAATAAGCAATGTAAGAAATAGAGGAAAACACTAGAATAGGAAAGAGTAGAGATCTCTTCAAGAAAACTGTCAGTATCAAGGGAACATTTCATGCAAGGATGGGCATGAAAAAGGACAGAAATTGTAAGGAACTAACAGAAGCAGAAGAGATTAAGAAGAGGTGGCAAGAATACACAGGAAAACTCTACAGAAAAGGGCTTAATGACCCAGATAACCACAAAGGTGTGGTCACTCATCTAGAGCTGGATGTCCTGGAGTGTGAGGCCAAGGGGGCCTTTGGAAGCATTATTACGAACAAAGCTAATGGAGGTGATAGAAACCTAGCTGAGCTATTTCAAATCGTAAAAGATGATGCTGTGAAAGTGCTGCACTGAATATATGAGCAAGTTAGGAAAACTCAGCATTGGCCACAGGACTGGAAAAGGTCCGTTTTCATTCCAATCCCAAAGAAGGGCAAAGGAAAACAATGTTCAAACTATCATACAGTTGTGCTTACTTCACATGCTAGCAAGGTTATGCTCAAAATCCTTCAAGCTAGGCTTCAGTAGTACATGAACCAAGAACTTCCAGATGTACACGATGGATTTTGAAGAGACAGAGGAACCAGAGATCAAATTGCCAACATTTGTTGAATCATGGAGAAAGCAAGAGAATTTCAGAAAAACGTCTACTTCTGCTTCATTGACTATGCTAAAGCCTTTGTGTTGATCAAAACGCTCTGTGGAAAACTGTTAAAGAGATGAGAGTATCAGGCCACCTTACCTGCCTCCTGAGAAGCCTGTATGTGGACCGAGAAGCAGCAGTTAGAACCAGACGTGGAACAGCTGTCTGATTCCAAACTGGGGAGGGAGTTACAAAACCGCTGTGTGTTATCACCCTGCTTATATAACTGCTATGCAGAGTAATTCATGCAAAATGCCAGGCTGGATGAATCACAAGCTGGAAACAAGATGGCCAGGAGAAGCATCAACAGTGTTAGATATACAGATGACACCACTCTAATGGCAGAAAGTTAAGAGGAACTAAAGAGCCTCTTGATGAGGGTGAAACAAGAGACTGGAAAAACTGGCTTAAAACTCAACATTCAAAACCTAGGATCATGGCATCCAGTCCCACTGTGGGTGTGTACTCTGTCCCATCACTTCATGGCAAACAGAAGAGGAAAGAGTGAAAGCAGTGACAGGTTTTATTTTCTTGGGCTCAAAACTCACTGCAAATGGTGACTGCAGCTGTAATATTAAAAGATGCTTTGCTCCTTAGAAGGAAAGCTATGACAAACCAAGACAGTGTATTAAAAAGGAGAAACATCACTTTGCTGATGAAGGTCCATATAGTCAAAGCTATGGTTTTTCCAGTAGTCATGCACGGATGTGAGAGTTGGACAATAAAGAAGGCTAAGTGAAGAACTAATGATTTCAAATTGTGGTACTGGAGAAGAGTCTTGAGAGTCCGTTGGACAGCAAGGAGATCAAACCAGTCAACACTAAAGGAAATCAACTCTGAATATCCTTTATAAGTACTGATGCTGAAGCTCCAATACTTTGGCCACCTGATGCAAAGAGGCAACTCATTGGAAAAGTCCCTGATGCTGCGAAAGGTTGAGGGCAAGAGGAGAAGGGGGCAACAGAGGATGAGATGACCCTGGGGCTCATACCTGCTCACTGGTAGATGAAGCTGGTCTTGCAGCTTGTGCCAGCCAGCTGATGGGTAGGAGTCAGGTCCCAGGGTCTCTGGCTGCAGGACCGCAGGGATTTCAGGGCTAGTGCCCATGGTTGGTGTCAGGGGCCAGGTCTCAGGCTTTCTAGTGGATAGTGCTAGGTCCCAGGGCTTCTATTCACTCAGGCATCTTAAGCATTCAGTCTGCCTATGAGTAGGGCTGTGTCCTCACCTGGCTAGCTGCTTGATCTGAGGCATCCCAGTCCTGGTGGGTGGGGCTAGGTCCAGACACTAATAAGCTAGAGGGAGATTCCAAAATGGTGTTTGCCAGCACCAATATCCTCATGGTAGAATGAGCTCACAAAAATGACTGCCTCCAGTGCCTGTGTCCCCAGGCTGGGCTCAAGTTGCCTCCTGCCTCTCCTCCTCCCTCTGCTTCCACCTGACCCAGGTCCTTTCAAAGTATTGTCTCTGCCTTGGGTCCCAGAGTGTGTTGGATTTTGTATGTGCTCTTTAAAAGTGTAGTCTCTATAGATTCCCACAGCTCTCTGGCTCTCCCACAAGTTAGCCCCACTGGCTTTCAAAGCCAAACTTTCTAAAGGCTCATCTTTCCAGTGCAGAGAGCCTGATGTAAGGTTCAGCCTCCTCACTCCTTGGGGAGAACCTCCACATTTGTAATTATCTTTCTATTTGTGTGTCACCTACCTAGGAGAATGAGGGTTCATTGTATCATGCCTCTGACCCTCCTACAAGCCCCACTGTTGACCCTTCTTTACATCTTTAGTTGTAGAAGATCTTTTCTGCTAGTCTTCTGGTTTTCCCCATCAATAGTTGTTCTGTAAATAGTTGTAGAAGGGGACGACAGAGGACGAGATGGTTGGAGGGCATTACTGACTCGATGGACATGAGTTTGAGCAAGCTCTGGGTGATGGTGAAGGACAGAGAAGCCCGGCGTGCTGTAGACCATGGGGTCACAAGGGGTTGGACATGACTGTGAGACTGAACCACCAAAACAGTTACAATTTTGGCATGCCCATGGTAGGAGGCAAACTCGGGGTTTTCCTACTCTGAAATCTTTCCCCCTAAGGAAATTTAAAGTAAGAAAAATAATTTATGTTTATACCCTTTTCAGTGTTCTTCATTCTTTCATATAGATTACAATTTCCATCTGGTATCATTTTCCTTCCACTTGAACTACTTCCTTTAACACTTCCTGTAGTGAAGTATATAAATAATGAATTATCTCAGTTTTTCTCTAAAAAGATTTAGTTGTATTTACAATTTCACAATAAATATTCACTGAATTTAGAATTCCAGTTTTACACTTCGTCTTAGCACTTTAAAAATCTCATTTCATTGTTTTCTGGCTTGAAAAGTCTTTGATGAGAGATCTGTGATTATATGCTTATCTTTGTCTGTATATAATGTATCTTTTTTCACTTGATATATTTAAGATTTTCTCTTTAACATCACTTTTTAGAAATTTTATAATGGTTTTTCCTTTGTATTAATCTTTTGTGGAGTCTGTTAAATTGTGGGGAAGGGCTGTGGGTTTATAATTTCCATCAGATTTTTGACATTTTAAAATTATAATATCATCAAATACTTTTCCACCCCTCCTTTTTCCTTGAGATTCTATTAGCGTATAGGTATGTTATGCTCTTGATCCCTCAATATTACCTCACACAGCACTAAGACTCTGTACGCAGTCCCCTATCTATTTTCTCTCTCTGCTTCCAATCTTCAAGTTTGCTAATTTTTCTTTGGCTGTTTCTAACACACAGAAATGGTATGGACCTAACTGAAGCAGAAGATATAAAGAAGAGGTGGCAAGAATACACAGAAGAACTGTACAAAAAAGATCTTCACAACCCAGATAATCATGATGGTATGATCGCTCATCTAGAGCCAGACATCCTAGAATGTGAAGTCAAGTAGGCCTTAGAAAACATCACTACGAACAAAGCTAGTGGAGGTGATGGAATTCCAGTGGAGCTATTTCAAATCCTGAAGGATGATGCTGTGAAAGTGCTGCACTCAATATGCCAGCAAATTTGGAAAACTCAGCAGTGGCCACAGGACTGGAAAAGGTCAGTTTTCATTCCAATCCCAAAGAAAGGCAATGCCAAAGAATGCTCAAACTACCACACAATTGCTCTCATCTCACATGCTAGTAAAGTAATGCTCAAAATTCTCCAACCCAGGCTTCAACAGTAGTGAACTGTGAACTTCCAGATGTTCAAGGTGGATTTAGAAAAGGCAGAGGAACCAGAGATCAAATTGCCAACATCTGCTGGATCATTGAAAAGGCAAGAGAGTTCCAGAAAAACATCTATTTCTGCTTTATTGACTATGCCAAAGTCTTTGACTGTATGGATCACAATAAACTGTGGAAACTTCTTCAAGAGACGGGAATACCAGACCACCTGACCTGCCTCTTGAGAAACCTATATGCAGGTCAGGAAGCAACAGTTAGAACTGGACAGGGAACAGACTGGTTCCAAATAGGAA
>SJYQ01002546.1:19121-32458 GCA_006410935.1 Redunca redunca | reverse complement strand
TCAAGAAAATAAAAATGACTGGAGATGGTATGACTTTGCAAAAAGAAGATTTCTATATGTCAATGTTAACTAATTAGAAAATATAATAGGATAAATATCTTGATTATAATAGCAACAAATATATGTAATGACACACACATATATGTAAAACTCAAAGTTCATTTGAATGTTTAGTTAATGAGGGAGAACATTATGTTCTAATTTGGGAACATTTAGTAGTGGAAAGTTGTCTATGTCCCACAAATTAAGCTATAAATTATTTGAAATCTCCACCAAAATCCATATGGGATTTTTTTTAAAAAAAGACAAAATGATTCTAAAAACCACCGAGAAAATAGTTTGAGAAGATCCAGAGGGGATTTGAAGGAGAGTTGATGATATGGGAGTTTCCCTACCAGATATTAAAATGTATAATAATAAAGTTGTAATAATCACAATCATATGAAACCAGTGCAGGAATACAAAACAGATCATTGGAGCAAACGACAAAGCCCCGAACAAGTCCAAAAATATACACGAAAGTATTGCAAGTTAAAAGTAGCATTTTAAGTCAGTGGAGAAAGGATAAATTTATTTAACAAACAAATTTGAATTTACTATCTAAAGTATTTTGAGACAGGGAATATGTAAGGAGTTAATGCATAATTTATGTCAGAATAAATTCAGGTAGATTAAAGGCTTAAATGTAAAATATTAAGCTTAAAGCGGGTGGAAAACAGGCACTCTCGTATATTTTTGGTGAAGAGCAATTTGTATAACTCTTTGGAGGACAATTTGGCAATACCCAACAATTCCTCTTCTATTAATTCATCTGGTACTTTCTATAGATATACTGGTCCATATACACAAATAAATATTCTCAGGCAAGACTACTAGTAACAGCATTATTTATGATAGTGTAACATAATATTAGAACAGAACTCTTCTTGGCTCAGAACACCAAAGTGAATGCGCCATACACTCTGCCCTCTCCATAAATTGGCAAAGAAATTTGGCCAAGAATCTGTTCAATGGTTCTTCAACTGCTCAGCCACATCAAGGATGAAAACAAGCTCTGAGACTACAAGGGTGGGGCATTTCAGGAGGGCATTTTTTAGAGAGAAATGTTGCCTTTTGGGGTTCTCACTGACATTTGGGGGAACAGTGAGGAAGGCTACTGTCAAGACTAGGAAGGGGGTTTAAAGGAACCCCTTGGAGAGCTTCCAGAGGCTGTGTCAGCAGTGGGAGACACAGAGGACCAATGTCTGGCCCAGGATTGGGGATGCTAACGTGGCCTGGGGCCAGGGCCTGACTTTCCCAAGAAATTCAGAAGTCAAGGAAGGCCTTCCTTATGGGGGCAAAGCCCTACAATTACAACTGTGTTGGGATCAGAGATTTTTAGGACAAGGGATACATGAATGATTCAAAGCCAGTTATGGGTCATGTGCCAAAGAGATGGCCAACATGTGGTTCCCCGGGTCTGGTTTAGTAAAGCTGCCCAGAAGGCCAAGGTAGAACAAGGGTGATGATATCTCCATATGCTCACACCAAGGGACGAGTCCCAAGGGACCATTAGGCACAGGTTAGGAAAACTTCAGGGAAGAGGGGCTTTCTAGGGGGCCTCCAATGACACCCCAAAAGCTCCCCAAGAGAAAGAGGCAGTATGAGCCATCTGCTAGGGGCACAGAACTCAAAATCACCCCCACCAAATGATAACAAGCATCTCATTCCTTTACTTTTCCTTGTTCATTTTCCCCCTACTTTCATTTTGACTCTTATGGGAAACAAGGCAGCAACTAGTGGGGCGATGATGAAGAGAAGCAGATGGACCAAAGCCCCTTCTCCGCTGCAGGCTTCCTTTTGGAAGCTGGCCAGTGTCTGGGGGAGGGAAGAAGATATAATATTAAGTCAAGTTCAGAGGGTTGGTTTATAATGTGGGAATAGACATTATAATTTCTGAATTGAGGCCATGTTTGACAAAAAATGAAAACCTACAAGAACTTCCAGTGTTTTCAAATATACACAGGAAATATTAATATAAAGAAATACTTTTAAAGGGATGATGGAAGAAAAAATAAAATCTTATTTTTATTATGTCGTGAGGAATGCTTGTTCAACATACCAGTTACAGCAATAAAACACTGGGAAAACTTAAGAGTCCACCAGAAAGGACTGGATAAATACACTTCTGGGTCCATGTAGTAAGATATTATGCTCTTGTTAAAAATAATGAGGAAGACTTTTTCTGCTCTGATAAGCAATGATCTCCAAATAAAACATTCAGTGGGGACAAAAGCAAAGAATAGAACACTTTATGGAGTGTGCTACCATAAGTAGGGAAAAAAGGGTTCAGGAAACATTAAGTATATATTTGGTTCATGCTAGAATATCTCTGGAAAGGTACCTAAGAAACTGGTCACCCAATTTGCTTCAGAAGAATACACATTGGATACTGGGAAACAGGTATGAAAGAGAAATCTACTTTCTACCATGTGCATTTATAAATAAATTGTGGAATTACAAAAGTCCTAGAAATGACAGGTGATTCTTTATCCAAATAAACCTGGGTAGTTTCATAGTTCTATCTTAACACAGAATAACAGTTAACCAGAACCTTTGTAGAAAATAGAATTTAAAAGAATTTAGATCTTACTCTTGGGTAAATAGCAGTGGGCTGTAATGATAGTGTGTGCCTGTGTGAAAGAAGCACATTTTTAATGAGCCACAAAACATTTGAAAAATTCTCTCCCATCTCTGCCATTTTCTATGTTCTCCACATGTACAACAGCTGGTATGTACAAAATTTAGTATTTGTTCCACTCAATTGAAATTCATTCTGAAACTGAGAATGCATGGCTCAATTCTTCCAATCCTTCTTTTCTGTGGATATACATTTTTCTTTTGCTAAAATTCTCTTTCCTAGGTAAACGGCTCTAACCCCTCTTCTACATCCTGATTCTGCAGCTCTTTCTATGAAGCATTTGTAAACACATACACACGAAAAAAAAAATCAGGAATATAAACAGACAGAATAGTCTTTGGTGTGGAGGAAAGTAGGGAAGCTATCAAATATTTAAACATTATCCCTCTGACATTTTTGTGATCTTGGTGTGGGACACACTTTCACAAATACAAGACTAAATGTAAGGGGGAAAATATACTTAACTGTACTTCAAAACAACTTTGGAAAAAACTGATACAGAGACTCTTTTGACCAAGTATAAAGATATTATAAAGGTATAATTAATATAATGTGTTGGTAGTTGAAGGATTGACAAGGAGACCAATGCAATATAACAGCACAGAAGCAGACTCAGTCATATACAGAAGTTAAGATGACAAAAGGGCAATAACAAACCAGTGGCAAAATGAATGATTTAACAAATGCTGCTGGAATACTAAGTTATCCATATGAAAAAAAAAGTTAGATCCCTATCTCACACCATAGTAAAAAAAAAAAAGAAAAGAAAACCTCAAAACTCCAGGTAGATCAAACATAAAAAACAAAGCTTTTAACTTTTAGAAGAAAATGTAAGACACTGGATTTATGATCTTTGAAAGGGAAAGCCAAAATTAAAACACACACACAGCCCACACCCTGTAGAGGAAGACTGATAGTAAGATTACATTAAAATTGATGGCATGGGGTGGGAGGTGGGAGGGGATTCATGTTTGGGAACGCTTGTACACTCGTGGTGAATTCATGTCAATGTTTGGCAAAACCAATACAGTAATGTAAAGTAAACTAAAGTTAAAATAAAAATTTTAAAAGTAAAAAAAAAAAAAAAAATCGAAGATTTTTCTCAGCACATACACTATACAAATTTACTAAGCCAGCAACCAACTGTTAAACAATCTGCAACAGGGAAAGGAATACTACAATTGAACTAGAAAAATAAATAGAAGAATGGGCAAAATACATGAGGATTTACAGAAAAGGGAAGCCTAATGTCCAAAAAATATGCACAAGGATCAACAAATTGACTCGGGATTAGGCAAATATAAAAATAAACCGTGAGATAACACTTTCACCCATAATATCAGCAAGAACAAAAAGTCTGATAATACCGTGAGCTGGAGTAGGGAAAATATGGAGGTGAGGAAACAGTGGCAACACTGCTTGGGAGAGCTATGTGGCACCATCCAGGGACTCTGAAGGGCTTCCACGGTAGCTCAGGGGTAAAGAATCTGCCTGCAAGGCAGGAGAGCCCGGTTCGATTCCTGGGTCTCCAGTATTCTTGAGCTTCCCTGGTGGCTCAGGTGGTAAAGAATCCATCCATAATGAGGGAGACCTGGACTCGATCCCTGGGTTGGGGAGATGCCCTGAAGGAGGTCATGGCAGCCCACTCCAGCATTCTTGCCTGGAGAATCCCATGGACAGAGAAGCCTTGAGGGCTGCAGTCCCTGGGGTCACAAAGAGTCAGACACCACTGAGTGACTAAGCACACACACAGGGAATCTGAAATGGTTTCCCTGGTGGCTCAGCAGTGAAGAATCTACCTGCAAAGCAGGAGACCTGGGTTCAATCCCGGGGTTGGGAAAATCCCCTGGAGGAGGCCATGTCAACCCACTCCAGTATTCTCACCTGGAGAATCCCAGGGGCAGAGGAGCCTGGAAGGCTACAGTCCATGGTGTCGCAAAGAGTCGGACACGACTGAAGCAACAGCATGCGCACATGCGTGCAGGGCATTTGAAAATGTGCGCACCAGCTACCCAGACAGTCCACATCTCGGCATGTATGCGGAGAAGTACGTGCAAGTCCACATCTTGCACATGCACATAAGAGCCACATGCAATAATAGTCAATGAAATGTTGCTCTTATAATGAAAATTTAGAAGGAAAAATCCTAAGAGCCCAGCAATAAAATAAGTTGTGATGTATTTATAAAATAGAACAGTATGCCTCCATTAAAATGAATGAAATACAGCTGTATATTTCAATACAAATATATTTCTAAAACACAATGTTGACCAAAAGCAAATTATAGGACACCTAAATTTCAATTTTGTTCATGTAAAGTTTCAAAACATTAAATCTGAAAAACAATGTCACATTTATCATTTATGGACACACACCGTAGCATTGCTGTTAAAACATACATGACAACTGGCAAAGGATTAATCTCCAAAATATGCAAACAGCTCATGCAGCTCAATACCAGAAAAAGAACCCAATCAAAAAGTGGGCAGAAGACCTAAACAGACATTTCTCCAAAGAAGACATACAGATGGCCAATAAACACATGAAAAGATGCTCAACATCACTCATAATTAGAGAAATGCAAATCAAAACTACAATGAGGTATCACCTCACACTGGTCAGAATGGCCATCATCAAAAAGCAATTACAGATAGTAATTGCTGGAGAGGATGTGGCGAAAAGGAAACTGTCTTGCATTGTGGGTGGGAATGCAAATGGATACAGTCACTATGGAGAACAGTATGGAGATTTTTAAAAACTAGGAATAAAACTACCATATAACCCAGCAATCCCACTAATGGGCATATACCCTGAGGAAACCATAATTGCAAAAGACACACATACCCCAATGTTCATTGCAGCACTATTTACAACAGCTAGGACATGGAAACATCTAGATGCTCATCTAGAGATGAACGGATAAAGAAGCTGTGTGTGCACACACACAATGTTCAGTTCAGTCGCTCAGTCATGTCTGACTCTTTGCGACCCCATGAAACCACAGCACACCAGGCCTCCCTGTCCATCACCAACTCCCAGAGTCCACCCAAACCCATGTCCATCATGTTGGTGATGCCATACGACCATCTCATCCTTTGTCATCCCCTTCTCCACCTGCCCTCAATCTTTCCCAGCATCAGGGTCTTTTCCAATGAGTCAGCTCTTTGCATCAGGTGACCAAAGTATTGGAGTTTCAGCTTCAACATCAGTCCTTCCAATGAACACTCAGGACTGATTTCCTCTAGGATTAACTGGTTGGATCTCCTTGCAGTCCAAGGGACTCTCAAGAGTCTTCTTCAACACCACACTTCAAAAGCATCAATTCTTTGGCACTCAGCCTTCTTCACAGTTCAACTCTCACATCCACACATGACCACAGCAAAAACCATAGCCTTGACTAGACGGACCTTTGTTGGCAAAGTAATGTCTCTGCTTTTCAATATGCTGTCTAGGCTGGTCATAACTTTCCTTCCAAGGAGTAAGCGTCTTTTAATTTCATGGCTGCAGTCACCATCTGCAGTGATTTTGGAGCCCCCAAGAATAGTCAGCCACTGTTTCCACTGTTTCCCCATCTATTTGCCATGAAGTGATGGGACCAGATGCCATGATCTTCGTTTTCTGAATGTTGAGCTTTAAGCCAACTTTTTCACTCTCCTCTTTCACTTTCATCAAGAGGCTCTTTAGTTCTTCTTTACTTTCTGCCATAAGGGTGGTGTCATCTGCATATCTGAGGTTATTGAGATTTCTCCTAGCAATCTTGATTCCAGCTTGTGCTTCCCCCAGCCCAGCATTTCTCGTGATGTACTCTGCATATAAGTTAATAAGTAGGGTGACAATATACAGCCTGACGTACTCCTTTTCCTATTTGGAACCAGGCTGTTGTTCCATGTCCAGTTCTAACTGTTGCTTCCTGACCTGCATATAGGTTTCTCAAGAGGCAGGTCAGGTGGTCTGGTATTCCCATCTCTTGAAGAAGTTTCCACAGTTTGTTGTGATCCACAGAGTCAAAGACTTTGGCATAGTCAATAAAGCAGATATAGATGTTTTTCTGGAACTCTCTTGCTTTTTCGATGACCCAGTGGATGTTGGCAATTTGATCTGTGGTTCTTCTGCCTTTTCTAAAACCAGCTTGAACATCTGGAAGTTCATGGTTTAAGTATTGCTGAAGCCTGGCTTGGAGAATTTTAAGCATTACTTTACTAGCTTGTGAGATGAGTGCAATTGTGCAGTAGTTTGAGCATTCTTTGGCATTGCCTTTCTTTGGGATTGGAATGAAAACTGACCTTTTCCAGTCCTGTGGCCACTGCTGAGTTTTCCAAATTTGCTGGCATACTGAGTGAAGCACTTTCACAGCATCATCTTTCAGGATTTGAAATAGCTCAACTGGAATTCTTAGCCACAAAGAGGAATGTATTTGAGTCAGTTCTAATGAGATGGTTGAACCTGTTCAACCTGGAGTCTGCAGAAACCTGCAGAAAATGGGGCACCAAGGGCTATACCTGCCTTGTGAGGTCCCATTCAAGTGAGCATCTCTTCCACATGAGTCCTTGCTCAGTCTCTTACCATCTACATGATCTTGGGTGAGTCACTTTTCCTCTCTGTGCTTCAGTATATACATCGGACAAAGGTGGAGATAATAATAGTAATACCTATCTCATAGAATTATTGTGAGAATGCAATGGGCTTATTAATAAGACACACTTAAAACAGTTCCTGGCACATGCTGTGTCCAAAAATGTTAATTAATATTTGAAGTGTAATTAAATAGAATTAAAATTTATTTCTATTTTAATTAAAATAGAATTTGAAGTTCTATTTTATGCTTCACTCACTTAAAAGCTATTTCTGAAAAAGACACAAAGCACAATCCTGTCCCCAGCAGTCCTTCTCCCAGAGCTCAGCTGTCAGTCGAGAACTTGAACCATGTTTAGCCATCCTGGGCCTCCCTCCTGCTACTCTTTTTCCTCAAAGAAGAGGCCAATTTAATCAGAAACACTCCAGCTGTGTTTTAGTCAGGGATGCTTTGGCCTGGGGTGCTGATGGAGCCTCTGTGTGTGGGGCCCAGGGACCTTCCACATCCACAGGACGTGCTCCATGGGCAGGAATGTGGGGAGAGGACGGCCGCCCTAGAGCCAGGGGCGCTCACAAGGTCTAGTCTTCAGTGCTCTCCTTGTTAAGTCTTTCCCCAGACACAGCTCTTTGGAGCGGGATAAGGTATTTCAACCGCTTCATTTTACAGAAAAGAGATCTGAGGCCCAGAGAGGCACGGCCAGCCCAAGACTACAGGACAGAGACACGACCAGAACCTAGGTCTGGGGCGCCCTGGCCAGGGTGCCCTCTCCTGGAGATCCTGGGTGCATTTTCTCACTGTCTTGCCCTCCATCCTTGCACCTCAAGCAGGCACTAGCTTTCATCAACACTCCCTGAGCTTGTGCAGGGGAGGGGGTTGTAGAACACAGATGAGGCGGGGACAGGAGGGATGGTGGTGCAGGGAGGCATTCATCAGGAGGTTAAGGCCAGTCCCTGGGGCTGGTGCCAGGACAGGGAGGTGGGCCGCAGCCAGTCTCAAACCCTCAAAGCAGGTCTCCAAGATGCTTAGGTGATCAGAGGTCAGCCGTCCTGGCTGGCCAGAAAAGTCTGACGTTTGGGTGCAGGGCCAAGGACAGGGTGGTATGGGGCCGTGGGACCCCTGCCTAGGCCCAGGGCACACCTGGCTGTGCCCCTTCTGCCAGGCCTGGCTGTTTCTGCATTCTGACCCCAGCAAGGGTCTAAAAGACAGACATGGCATCTGAACTGGGAATTCAGGGCTCATCTAGATATTCAGAACACTCAGTTCCGATCCTTCTTGGAATCCCTTCTATCTTCTCTATTCTCTCCCTCTGCTTTTGCTAATCCTTCCAAGGTCTGATCCTGATAAAGGGTGTAAGTGGTCGATTTTTCAGCCCATCAGGGCATCTGAAACGCCACTGTTGTGCTTCCTTCCCTTGGAGCCACCTTTCCTCCAGTTAGTGCTGGCTGTCTCTGCGCTCCTCCCTAGATTCAAACTCCATCAGGCTCTCAATACAGCCAAGTCCTGCTTCATCAAAGAAGCCACCTTCAAATGCTTCCCCGAGCTTGCCCCACTCTGAAAGCACATTAAACTCATTGCCCCATGCTGGAACCAGGTTTCAGTGGCTAACTTGGCTCCCTATGTGTGCACCAGGGCATAGGGCACCCTGGGTGTAGCAGCCTCATCTCCGCCCTCTCTTCCTTCACGCTGCTACTGAACATGAGGCTCAGAGACAAGAGGGGTGGGGGCTGGGGGCTGGTTAAAAATTCAGAATCCCAGGCCCTACTTTGGACTTCCTGGGCAGGGTGCCAGCGAATCCTCTAGGACAACAAGCACCCTGGGTGACGGCCATAGCCATTTAGGCTTTGGAACCTGTGAGGGAGTCACAGGGAACCCCACTCCTTACCTCATGCATCACATGAGACAGAAGCCTTGACAGAATCCTTATTCTGGGTGGGGTGAGGAGGAGGGGTTGGGGAAGGCTGTGGAAGAAGCAAAGAGAGAGGGAGATGAAGACAGACATGTCCTCCTCAGATGCGTCCAAGGCCCCAGGGCCTATGGGGTCTCCAGGGGGAACAGGTTGCCCTGTGAGGCTGCCGAAGCCCAGCGAGATGGGATGGTGGCTTCCTCCTGCTTTGGGGTAGCCCTTTGCTTCTCCCCTGGGAGGAGACAGAGGCTCTCAGACACCAATGGAGTCCTTTGGGTGCCTCCTGGCTGAGAAGGCTGGCCACGGAAACAGGGATTCAGGAAGGAGAGAGCATGAAAAGGTACTGAGTTGGGGGCAGATCCGGGAGGAGGACGACGTTGCTCCCCACCTCTGTGGAGACCTAAGGAGTCAGAAAAGAGAACGTTTTCAAATGTGAAGGGGGTAAAGGGCAGAGAGCTTGGCTAGTGTCAAGGAGAGACAGGCCAGCTCCCATCGGTCCTGCGTGGATGAATTTTGCACTTGGGAGGCAGGGAGCAGGGAGCTTTTTCAAGCCCCTCCAAGCATAAGCCCAGAGAGGCCCTGTGCAGGTGAACAGAGAAAAGATGAGCTGCAGACCTGGAGTGCTTGCTGGCCAGCCTGGCTGGTTCAGCTGACATGTGGTTCAGCTGGTTCACGCTGACAAGTAATTCCAGACATGTGGCCCCAGCTGGGCTGGCACAGGTCACCTCTTGTTCTTCCCTGGAGCATGCTGTGGACAAGGTAAGAGATGACGGGGAGGCCCAGACTCGGCCACGGGAGCCATCAGAGCACAGCACCGGAGCACGGAGGGGTATCTGCTCCAGGCCCCGTGTCCACCCTTGGCCTGGTCACCACACTTACTTACGGGGCACTTAGGATAGGAGCAGGAAGAACTGAGGAGAGGAAGGGGCTCTGTGCTGAGACAGTCAGGGAAGGCTTTCTGGAGCAAGGAACAAACAGGGCCTTGAAATACCAGCCAAGTGTGATGGATGGATAGAGGGAACTGCTTTTTCTCTCCAGATTCCTTTAAAACAAGCCTTTGAAAAACACTCTCATCTTGTCACTGTGTTTTTTTTTTTTAATTACAAAATCTAGTAGATCTCTTTAATGCAGCTTTTTGTGCCTTATGCATAAATACCCTTTATTATTTTTTAATTAATTTAGTTAATTGAAGGATAATTACTTTATAGAATCTTGTTTTCTGTCGAATCTCAAAACGAATCAGCCATGGGTATACATATGTCTGCTCCCTTTAGACCCTCCTTTCTCTCTGTCTCCCCATCCCACCCCTTTAGGTTGATACAGAGCCCTGTTTGAGTTTCCTGAGTCATACAGCAAATTCCCGTTGGCTGTCTATTTTACATATGGTAATGTAAGTTTCCATGTTACTCTTTCCATACATCTCAGCATCTTCTCCCCTTTCCCCATGTCCATAAGTCTCTTCTCTATATCTGTTTCTCCATTTCTCCATTGCTGCCCTGTAAATAAACTCTTCAGTACCATTTTTGTAGATTCCATAATACACATTAGAATGCAATATTTATCTTTTTCCTTCTGACTTACTTCACTCTGTATAATAGGTTCTAGGTTTACTCACCTCATTAGAACTGAACGCATAAAGATGTGCTCCTTTTAACGTCTGAGTAATACTCCATTATATATATGTACCACAACTTCTTTATCCATTCATCTGTCAATGGACATCTAGGTTGCTTCCACATTCTACGATTGTAAATAGTGCTGCAATGAACAGTGGGATACATGTGTCTTTTTCAGTTTTGATTCCTTCAGGGTATATGCCTAGGGGTGGGATTGCTGGGTCAAATAGTGGTTTTATTCCTAGTTTTTAAAGGAATACTATCTTCCATAGCGGCTGTATCAATTTACATTCCCACCAACAGGGCAAGAGCATTCCCTTTCCCCCACACCCTCTCTAGCATTTATTGTTTGTAGACTTTTTGATGATGGCCATTCTGACCTGTGTGAGGTGATATCTCATTGTGGTTTTGATTCTCATTTCTCTAACTATGAGTGAGGTTGAGCATCTTTTCATGTGTTTGTTAGCCGTCGTCTGTATCTCTTCTTTGGAGAAATGTCTGTTTAGGTCTTTTTTCCCACTTTTTGATTGGGTTGCTTGTTTTTCCAGTATTGAGTTGTATGAGCTGCTTATATATTTTGGAAATTAATCTTGTGTCAGTTGTTTCATTTGCTATTATTTTCTCCCTTCTGAGGGCTATCTTTTCACTTTGCTTATGGTTTCCTTTGCTGTGCAAAAGCTTTTAAGTTTAATCAGGTCCCACTTGTTTACTTTTGTTTTTATTTCTGTTACTGTAGGAGGTGGGTCATAGAGGCTCTTGTTTTGATTTATGTCACTGAGTGTTCTCCCTATGCTTTCCTCTAAGAGTTTTTTTAGTTTCTGGTTTTACATTTAGGTCTTTAATCCATTTTGAGTTTATCTTTGTGTATGGAAGTGCTCTAATTTCATTCATTTACATGCAGCTGTCCAGTTTTCCCAGCACCATTTGCTGGAGAGGCCGTCTTTGCCCCATTGTATATTCTTGCCTCCTTTGTCAAAGATAAGGTACCCATAGGTGCATGGGTTTATTTCTGGGCTTTTTATCTTGTTCCATTGGTCTATATTTCTATTTTTGTGCCAGTACCATACTGTCTTGATGACTGTAGCTTTGTAGTATAATCTGAAATCAGAAAGGTTGATTCCTCCAGCTCCATTCTTCTTTCTCAAGACAGCTTTGGCTATTCGGGGTGTTTTGTGTTTCCATATGAACTGTGAAATTTTTTGTTCTAGTTCTGTGAAAAATGCCATTGGTAATTTGATAGGGATTGCATTGAATCTGTAGATTGTGTTTGGTAGTAGAGTCATTCTCACAATATTGATTCTTCCTACCCAGGAACATGGAATATCTCTCTATCTATTTATGTCATCTTTTGATTTCTTTCATTAGTGTCTTATAATTTTCTGTATACAGTTCTTTTGTCTCCTTAGGTAAGTTTATTCCTAGATATTTAATTATTTTTGTTGCAATGGTGAATGGGATTGATTCCTTAATTTCTCTTTCTGATTTTTCATTGTTAGTATATAGAAACACTAGTGATTTCTGTGTATTGATTTTGTACCCTGCAACTTTGCTAAATTCACTGATTAGCTCTAGTAATTTTCTGATACTATCTTTAGTGTTTTCTATATACAGTATCATGTCATCTGCATACAGTGAGAGCTTTACTTCTTCTTTTCCGATCTGGATTCCTTTTATTTCTTTTTCTTCGCTGATTGCTGTAGCTAGGACTTTCAGAACTATGTTGAATAATAATGGCAAAACTGGACACCCTTGTCTTGACTCTGATCTTTGGGGGAATACTTTCAGTTTTCCACCACTGAGAATAATGTTTGCTGTAGGCTTATCATATATGGTCTTTGCTATGTTGATAAAGGTTCCTTCTATGCCCATTTTTTGAAGAGTTTTAATCATAAATGGGTGCTGAATTTTGTCAAAGGCTTTTTCTGCATCTATTGAGATTATCATTTTTTTTTATCTTTCAATTTGTTAATATGGTGTATCACATTGATTGATTTGCATATATTGAAGAATCCTTGCATCTCTGAAATAAACCCAACTTGATCATGGTGTATGAGCTTTTTGATGTGTTGCTGAATTCTGTTTGCTAAAATTTTGTTGAGAATTTTTGCATCTATGTTCACCAGTGATATTGACCTGTAGCTTTCTTTTTGTGTGTTGTCTTTGTCTGGTTTTGGTATCAGGGTAATGGTGGCCTTGTAGAATGAGTTTGGAAGTGTTCCTTCCTCTGCAAGTTTTTGAAAAAGTTTTAGAAGGATAGGTATTAGCTCTTCTCTAAATGCTTGATCAAATTCTCTAGGTCCTGGGCTTTTGTTTTTTGGGAGATTTTTTTTATCACAGCTTCAATTTCAGTGGTTGTAATTGGGTTGTTCATAATTTCTATTATTTCCTGGTTCAGTCTTGGAAGATTGAACTTTTCTAAGAACCTGTCCATTTCTTCCAGGTTATTGATTTTATTGCCATATAGTTGTTCATAATAGTCTCTTATACTCCTTTGAGTTTCTACACTGTCTGTTGTTGTAACCTCTCCTTTTTCATTTCTAATTTTGTTGATTTGATTCTTCTCTC
>SJYQ01002546.1:0-16177 GCA_006410935.1 Redunca redunca | reverse complement strand
CTCTCACATCCACACATGACCACATGAAAAACCACAGCCTTGACTAGACGAACCTTTGTTGGCAAAGTAATGTGTCTGCTTTTGAATATGCTATCTAGGTTGGTCATAACTTTCCTTCCAAGGAGTAAGCATCTTCCAACTTCATGGCTGCAGTCACCATCTGCAGTGATTTTGGAGCCCAAAAAAATAAAGTCTGATACTGTTTCCACTGTGTCCCCACCTATTTCCCATGAAGTGATGGGACCAGATGCCATGATCTTCGTTTTCTGAATGTCGAGCTTTAAGCCAACTTTTTCACTCTCCTCTTTCACTTTCAAGAGGCTTTTTAGTTCCTCTTCAGTTTCTGCCATAAGGGTGGTGTCATCTTCATATCTGAGGTTATTGATATTTCTCCCAGCAATCTTGATTCCAGCTTGTGCTTCTTCCAGCCCAGCGTTTCTCATGATGTACTCTGCATAGAAGTTAAATAAGCAGGGTGACAATATACAGCCTTGACGGACTCCTTTTCCTATTTGGAACCAGTCTCAATCCATCTCTCTGCAGTCAACAGCAGCCCTCACCCTGGGATTGCTCCACAATCCCTGAACTCCAGCTCCCAGCCACTGTGCCTTCCAGGGGGCCCTCATCCCTGTCCAGGGTATGTATGGCTGCAGTAAGGACTGTCTGATTTTCATTCCATTTAGGCTGCCACAGATCACCTGTTTCACTCTCAGCCTTAAATGTTTCTTCTCTGATTCAGACAATTGCCCCAACGTGGGGATCAGACCGCTGCTTCAGTTCCCCCACCTGCTGAGGGCAGTTTCCATCCTACTAACGTTCCTGTTTTGCCCCCTCGTAACTTCATTCTCCCAAGTTTTGCATGGTTCTATATATTCTTCTCCACTGGTCAGGTACTCATGTCCGCTCTCAGCTGGTGTTCTGATGCACTTCTGTGTCTGAAGGTGTATTCCAGATGTATCCATGAAGAGAGAGGTATTCCATGTCCACCTACTCCTCTGCCATCTTGATCCGTGTCACTGTCCTTGTTCCTCGTGGGCCTTTCTGCAGAGCCTAGAAGTCCCGGCTGTGCTTCGGTGAAGGAACGTTGGCGGACGCTGTGCTGTTTGGCCCCAGTCTTGTGCTTGGCACCATGGACATAATGGACTGGGAAAGGACTTCTGGGGTCTCTGAGGAAGCCAAGGGGACAAGGAGGGACATTTCTAGAACAGGATATGGCTCTCTTCCCCTTTGCCCCAAGAGGGCTTCCTCCTGATAGGTGGTTGGCAGGCACTCGCTTTGGTGAGGCCCTCTGTTCTGTCCTGTGGTCCTGGGCAGGCAGCATGACAATAGGGCTGCCCACCCACTGTATGCCAGGACCTGGCCTGCCCTTGATGGTGCCTGGTGTTTGTGGCCATGTGGAGTTGGGCATGAGGATGACTCTGTGATGGAGCATCAGG
Organism: Redunca redunca; assembly: GCA_006410935.1. Classification (NCBI taxonomy): domain Eukaryota; kingdom Metazoa; phylum Chordata; class Mammalia; order Artiodactyla; family Bovidae; genus Redunca; species Redunca redunca. Next base: position 14,741 of record SJYQ01002546.1, on the reverse strand, counting down.
GAGGAGGCCAGGCTGAGGCAGGAGATCCCTCTCTCCCCCTACGCCACAGGGCAGTGCTGGGGCGAGATCCCCTCAGCACGGCACACCCTCCTTCCTCCTGAGGAGATTCGTGGGGCACCAGTGGCTTGATCAGAACGTGTGGAGCATGTCTCAGAAGTTGCCAACCCTCACACAGTGGAACCACGGCCATATCCTATTCTGAATTCAGACCCTAACTGATCCCAACTGACCCTAACTGTGTCTTCAGACTTGTGCCTGTGGCCAGGGACAGGGGCTAGCTTGGCATAACCAGTGCTCATATTACACATCCCCTCCTCCATGCTGGGCACTATTCTAAACAGGTTCTATGGATGAATCTATTTAAATCCACACAACCACTCATCAAGGCTAAGTTCCACTCTCTGGGAGGCTCTGTCTCTTCCACAGTGAGCAGGCAGGGGGGTGGGTTTGAGCTCACATGGTCTAACACCTGAGGCTGCTCCCCACCCATCATGCTGAGGAGGAAGAGAAGGGCGGCATTTCTGCCAGCCTGGCAGGTGGTCAAGGGCCTCATCTTCCTTGCGAGATGACAGCACGCTCATGCTCTTACCCCAGAGCTGACAGAAGAGGGCCAGAGCAAAGTTGGAAATGATCTGGCCCCCCAACATGTCTCTGGGCCTCCCCTCCCTGGAAGCACTGGTGACAGCAGCAGCTGGCGATCCACTCTAGACCCATGGGTTTCTGTGCCAACTTCCTGCTCACCCATGCCTTGCCTTCAGCATCCATCCATTCATTCATTAAGCATTACTGTGTGCTCAGCTCTGTGCTAGGAATGGGAGTGGCACGGATGGGTTCCATTTGTGCCATCACAGTCTGGTGGGGCAGCATTTGAATCAATCTAGCTAGCTAGCTATCATCTGTATCTTTATCTATCTGTCATAGGTGCATCTATGTACGTCTAAGTATGACATATCGTCTATGTAGCTATCCATATATCTATGTGTGTAGCATCTGTATATGTTGCTATCTATCAGACACAGTGAACACAGCAAAGCATCTGGGAAGGGAGAACTGCTTGGGGAAAGTTTCCTGAGAGGAAGGGGTACCTTAGCTCAGTCTTGAAGGAGGAGACAGAGTTAGCCTGGTGCAGGCCTGGAGCCACGGGCCATCCGAGGGGGTGAGGGTTCCAGAGACAGAAACTTAGGGTCAGGCATCGGGGCAGGGGCGACTTGAGAGTCACCGTTTGGAGAGCAGGGTGTGAGGGAAGTGGATGGAGACATGCTGCGGAGCTAAGTGTGGCTCGCCACTGGGAGGGCTCAGAAGACAACCTGGAACACACTCCCCCAGGCTGAGACCACGCCCTCTCCACGGTGGTTGGAGAATCTCCCAGACTCCTGGCCAGGGCCTTCCTTAGCAGCCTGCTGGCTTCTGAGAATGGTTGTCCCGGCTGAGGAGCCTGTGGTTCCTCCTCTTCCGAAGTTCCTGGGGTGCTCTAAGTGGTTTTCCCGGGAAGGCTGCCCCGAGGGGGAGCTCTGAGGGTGCTGACCATCTTGGTAAGAAGATGCTGGGCTGCTGGGTGACCCACTTATCTGGCTGAAAAACCACCTTTCAACTAAACCTCAGATTGCAGCCTGTTCACTGCTGGCTGAGACTTCAGACTCACAGTGGCCCGTCACTCAGCCTGCTAGAGTGGGGAGACTATCCATGCATGGAGGAATCAGGAGCAGTATTTTGGGGCCATTTTCTTTTTCTGCTATAAGGAAGTGTCCGTTTCAGCAGAGCGTGTTGTCCTTAGGTACAGAGGGAGACAAAAGCAACCAGCCCCTTGCGCTGCATTCACTACCCTCAAAGAGGGGCGTCCAGATGTTTACAATCACTATCTTTATGAATGGATAAAGAAGATGTAGAAGTGAAGAAGTCACTCAGTCGTGTCCGACTCTTTGCAACTCCATGGACTGTAGCCCTCCAGGCTCCTCTGTCCATGGGATTCTCCAGGCAAGGGTTGCCATTTCCTTCTCCAGGGGATCTTCCTGACCCAGGGACCAAACCCAGGTCTCCCGGATTGCAGATAGACGCTTTAACCTCTGAGCCACCAGGTAAGCCAAAGAAGATATGATATATGGGAATTCCCTGGTGGTCCACTGGTTAGGCTCTGTGATCTCACTGCCAAGAGCCCAGGTTCAATCCCTGGTCCAGGAGCTAAGATGCCTCAAGCCTCATTTATGACATGGTCATAAGGAAAAAAAGATGTGGAATACTACTTAGCCACAAAAAAGAATGAAATAATGCTGTTTGCAGCAGCATGGGTGGACATAGAGATTATCATACTAAGTGAAGTAAGTCAGAAAGAGGAAGACAAACACTATATATCACATCAGTTCAGTTCAGTCACTCAGTCGTGTCCGACTCTTTGTGACCCCATGAAACCACAACAAACTAGGCTTCCCTGTCCATCACCAACTCCCAGAGTTTACTCAAACTCATGTCCTGTGAGTCAGTGATGCCATCCAACCATCTCATCCTCTGTCATCCCCTTCTCCTCCCGCCTTCAATCTTTCCCAGCATCAGAGTCTTTTCAAATGAGTCAGCTCTTCACATCAGGTGGCCAAAGTATTGGAGTTTCAGCTTCAACATCAGTCCTTCCAATGAATATTCAGGACTGATCTCCTTTAGAATGGACTGGTTGGATCTCCTTGCAGTCCAAGGGACTTTCAAGAGTCTTCTCCAACACCACAGTTCAAAAGCATCAATTCTTTGGTACTCAGCTTTCTTTATAGTCCAACTCTCACATCCATACATGACCACTGGAAAAACCATAGCCTTGACTAGACACACTTTGTTGGCAAAGTAATGTCTCTTCTTTTTAATATGCTGTCTAGGTTGGTCATAACTTTCCTTCCAAGGAGTAAGCGTCTTTTAATTTCATGGCTGCAATCACCATCTGCAGTGATTTTGGAGCCCCCCAAAATAAAGTCAGCCACTGTTTCCACTGTTTCTCCATCTATTTCCCATGAAGTGATGGGACCAGATGCTATGATTTTTGTTTTCTGAATGTTGAATTTTAAACCAACTTTTTCACTCTCCTCTTTCACTTTCATCAAGAGGCTTTTTAGTTCTTCTTCACTTTCTGCCATAAGGGTGGTGTCACCTGCATATCTGAAATTATTGATATTTCTCCTGGCAATCTTGATTCCAGCTTTTGCTTCATCCAGCCCAGTGTTTCTCATGATGGACTCTGCATAGAAGTTAAATAAGCAGGGTGACAATATACAGCCTTGATGTACTCCTTTTCCTATTTGGAACCAGTCTGTTGTTCCATGTCCAGTTCCAACTGTTGCTTTCTGACCTGCATACAGATTTCTCAAGAGGCAGGTCAGGTGGTCTGGTATTCCCATCTCTTGAAGAATTTTCCACAGTTTGTTACGATCCACACAGTCAAAGGCTTTGTCATAGTCAATAAAGCAAAAATAGATGTTTTTTTGGAACTCTCTTGCTTTTTTGATGATCCAGCAGATGTTGGCAATTTGATCTCTTGTTCCTCTGCCTTTTCTAAATCCAGCTTGAACATCTGGAAGTTCATGGTTCACGTATTTCTGATGCCTGACTTGGACAATTTTAAGCATGACTTTACTAGTGTGTGAGATGAGTACAATTGTGGGGTAGTTTGAGCATTCTTTGGCATTACCTTTCTTTGGGATTGGAATGAAAACTGACCTTTTCCAATCTTGTGGCCACTGCTGAGTTTTCCCAGTTTGCTGGCATATTGAGTGGAGCACTTTCACAGCATCATCTTTTAGGAGTTGAAATAGCTCAACTGGAATTCCATCACCTCCACTGGCTTTGTTCGTAGTGATGCTTCCTAAGGCCCACTTGACTTCACATTCCAGGATCTCTGGCTCTAGGTAAGTGATCAAACCATCGTGATTATCTGGGTCATGAAGATCTTTTTTGTACAGTTCTGTGTATTCTTGCCACCTCTTCTTAATATCTTCTGCTTCTGTTAGGTCCAAACCTAAAAAATGATACCAATGAGCTTATTTACAAAACAAAAACAGACTCACAGACATAGAAAACAGACTTATGGTGACCAAAGGGAAAAGAGGATGGGTGATGGATAAACTGGGAGTTTAAGATTAGCAAATACACACTACTATATATAAAATAGATAGACAACAAGATCCTACTGCACAGCTCAGGGAACTATATTCAATTTCCTGTAATAGACCATATTGGAAAAGGAAAAAAAGAACAGTATCTTCATAAAAGTCAATATTTTAGCAGGAGATTCTGTTGATACTTCCTTGAAGCTGCAGAGAAGTAGGCATCTGAGACGAGGGATAAGGAGGAGAGAAGAGGAAGTGAAAGAAAGGAGGGGCAGAGCCTTTGTCGGTACCAGACAGTCTTATTTTTGTAGGTCCCACCCCAGAGTGTATAAAAGAATTAAAATGCACCCACATCCCACATTAAATAGAATTATTTTGCTATAAAATACTTGGAAAGAATTTTTATAATTTTGCTTTTGAAATTATTTGGCTGAAGTTTACTCATTTAGTTTACGATCTGCTCCGACTTCCCAGCCCTCCTCACGCATACTCAGGAATCTGTACAAGGCGAGGGAATCGAAGGTACAAATTGTTTTCAAATGGAGGGAGATTTTCATGATACCTAATTGGACAATTAATGATATTTGAATGTATTCATTAAAAATTTACTATTTCCAATTTTGCTCTTTTGTATTTTGGAGCAACTTCATTTTTCCCAGCTCACAACAGTTTGATGGGTAGAGTTTATGGGTCCCAAATACTTGACTTTGTAGGGTTTGCTTTGCCATGAAATGTTTACAGTAAAGCCATGCAGGGAATTGGGGGAAGTGGGGTGGGGAGACAGCTTCTCAGAGGGAGGGGCTGGGATAGGCTCTTCTGGCCAGTCCTTCCTCCAGCTGCCCTGCCTGATAGGCCAGAGCTTTGCCACTGGACCAAGGGCTCTGGCTGGGGGAAAAGGGCCCAGTCTGCTGTCTGGGAGAGGTGCCTCGGGAAACCCTGGGTCAGCCTGGGTCAACCTGTCACACCCAATTCCAGACCTGGGGTTATGAGAACCTCATCCCAGGCAGGGGGAGATTCTGAGGCCCCCTGGGGCCAGGCCGTGGGGCGCCTGTACTTTGTAACTTGGATTCCTGGTAACTAGCCCTGGGGGGACAGAGGAGGAGAACAGAAAGTCACTTGATGACCTCCTGCTTTCAGTCACGACAGAGGTTTTATGATCTGAGAGGTGAACTGGGGAGCAGGCACAGATGATTTAATCTTTATCCTAACATACTGAACGAAAACACAGACAAAAGGGTTTGCTTTTAAAAAAATCTTTTTGTAACAAAAAAGAAATAAAACTCCCAGCTCACTTGAGGTAATAGTGCTGGAGTTTTGCAGCCTTCCAGGTGGATGTGGGACTGTCCCTGGCCCCAGGCAGCTGCCTGGGGGAGGCCTTGCAGTTCAGCTATGGTGACCTGGCCAGAGATGGACACGCAGGGGGTCCTATCCCCAAGGTCCGTAACTCGGGCTCGAAGCCCTGGTGTGGGTCTGCGGGGTGCAGGCTGCTGTCCCCGACTTCCACTCGCTGCAGGACAGCATGTCTCCCTCCCCAGCGGAGTGCAGCTGAGGGAAATCACATTAGCACATGAGGTGTTGTGATTGATGGGGTCTCTTCTGTACGTCAGGATGATGAATGGGCTGCAGGAGTGGGCCTGACCACAGGATGGGGGCCGTGCGGGGACCACACCCAGCAAGCCTGGCGCCCTGGGACTCTGTGCTAACACAGGGGAGGGACACAGGGCATGTTGAATGAATGGTCCATTGATGGAAACTTCGATACGGTCAGCGCTGTGTGGGGGCAGTGAGTGGAGGGCTGGATGTTGTCAACTGTTTTCTGAGGCACTAGAATCCAATGGATGAGTGACTCCCTGATCTCAGTCCCTCACATTGCTCTGAAGGGCTCTTCCACAGGCATCCTTCCCCGACTGCCTCCTACACTGGCCATAGGTTTGGTCAAGATGATGCTACATGCCTTCATAAATTAACCCATAAATTTCAGTGGCCTCAGGGTGCTTAGTGACTGAGAGCACCCTTTCAGGGCAGTTTGTGGCTTACTTACGTGACAGTCCAACATGGGTGTTCTTGGCAGGCCTGTGACTTTCCTCCAGGTGGTGACTCAGGGACACGGCTCTTTTCATCTGTGGCCTCATCATCCCTCAGGGCCTTGAGACCGCTCCATATGTCCAGCGAATGAGCAAAATGTGGAGAACACATTTCGAAACCCCTTAGCTGGGAAGTGATCATTTCTTTGGTGATACCATTGGTGATAATTAGTCATACAGTAGATAGTACATCTGGATGAAAGGAGGGCTGGGGCCCATCCTCAATGGGCAATTGATAGCCAGAAAAAACAAAACAAAACTCTGTTCTACAGAGAGGATCAGTGGAGAATAAGCCATCTCACTATTCACTTCCCAGAGGTCTTCATCCTTGCCATCCTCCTCCTCACTACCCAAATAGCTAACACACACACACACACACACACACACAGTTATGTTCTGGTCGCTGCTCTCTGTGATTTGCATATTTTAAATCATGTAACTCTCACAATGACTTAATGAGCAATCACTACTCTGTTTTACCAGTTCCAAGATGCACAGTTTCTTTTCACACACTGCTGCTGCTGCTGCTGCTGCTAAGTCGCTTCAGTCATGTCCGACTCTGCTCACACGCTGGCTTCTCTGAAGTCAGAACTTAGGCAATGGCACCTTTCGATCACTGTCAGTTAGGCAGCAGTCATGGTGGCTGTGTGTGGAAAACCTTCCCCTGACACTGACACTTTCTAAAAAGATACAGGGAGTTTCAGCATCTACAGATTTGGAAACTGGTGCCCAGAGAGGCTTAGTAACTTGCCCAAAGTCACACAGCCAATGAGTAGCTTCCAACAGATTGGAAGACTTGTTCTGGGGAGCCAGCCATGTTTAACAACTGTCCTCTCCCAGACCTCTCCTTAGAAGAAGCATTTCTCCACATCCAAGATCAGGGTCCTCGAAACTTATAGAAGCCTAATCCTTGCCAGGATGATGGGACTACAAGGACGTCTGCTGGAGCCAGGATGCTTGCTACATTCTTGCCTGGCTAATAATTTAATCTCTCAAAAAGAAACAAGCAGAACTGGCAGGATACACCAAATTCTAATCAACTAAGAGGCATGCAGTGGTGAAACAAAAGAGATAGAAGCCTGGGAAGAAAAGGACTTTATCATCCTAGCATTGACAATGTCACAGGAAGGGAGTGGTGAGCGAAACCTCATAACCCACCAGTTATGTAGGGTGGACCTTGAGAAAGTAGATAGTTTCCAAATAGAGAAAATATAGTGGCCCTGAAAAGATGACTCAGAGATCAATGTGGCCCTTGAGAAACTCAAAATAGAAAAGAAAAGCAAAGATTGTGACTGACAGCAACAAACAAGGAAAAAGATGGTGGGAGGAGGGGCAGTTCAGCATATCGACAGAACAAAACCAGACAACACCCCTCCCCCACCCCCCACTCAGATCAGATGGTAGAGTGTATGTCAGGAATACCCCAGCCAGAAAGTGCCAAAGCCAAAAAGCACCTTTGATGAGAGAGATGGCTGAACGCGTGCCTTCTAAAATCATTCAGGTCTTCCTTAGACCATCAACATCGCTGGGAACTGTCTGAACACGGGGGTAGCACCCAGATGCCCGGAGAGGTGGGAAGTACATGGGCCCAGGTGAGCTGACTTTCAGTTCTGGGAAAAGTTGTTGCTGAAGCCCCTTGATAAGAGGAGAGCTGAAGATGAGAGATGGATGAAGATTCTCGTGATCTTCCAGACGAAACTTGGAAGGTGGAGACAGTGAAGCAAGTACCGCAATAGACAGGAGCAGGTTGTGATTATAAACAGCTGATGGAGCTGGTCAGACCCGCCCTGTGCAGCCCCCTGGGCTCTGCCCTGAGGCCAGCTGCAGGGTTGGTGCTGTCCTGCCTGCCACACTCACATGGGCACTACCTGGTGTCCTAACCCTAACCTCCCACAGCCCACAGAGTACTCTGGGGCACACTTGCTGCAGGAGGAGCACCCCCAGGTCCCTTCTGGGTGCCCTCCCATGTGGAACCAGGAGTGTAGGAGTGTAAACTCCCAGGGTGAAGCTGGAGCTGATGGTGTTCCCGCTTCCCCTGACAGGCAAACAGCCATGAAGTACATTTTGTACAGCTCCTGGGGCAGCCCTGTGGAACCCAGAGACAGGCAGTGATGGAGGCCAGCTCCCTTTTGCCCACTTCATTCCCTGTCCCACCCTCCTGCTCTCTGGGCACAGTCCTCAATAAGTCCTCAATAAGATGCCTTCAGCTAACGTTTGTCTCAGAAACTTTCTGCAGCGTGATGGAAAGTTTGGAAAACAGAGAGCCTAAGGCTTCCCTGGTGGCTCAGTTGGTGAAGAATCCATAAGCAATTCAGGAGACCTGAATTCGATCCCTGGGTCAAGAAAATCCCCTGCAGAAGGAAATGGCAACCCATTCCAGTATTCTTGTCTGGGAAATCCCATGGACAGAGGAGCATGGTGGGCTACAGTCCATGGGGTTGCAAAGAGCGGACGTGACTTGGTGACTAAAAAATCAAACAAACAAACAAGTCACCCATTCCTATCTCCCTGACTCAGCTTCTACAATACTGAGAAATTCCTCATGTGTACACATTGTTTTACACATTTGCTCTCATGACCCCATGGACTGCAGCCCACCAGGCTCCTCTGTCCATGGACGTCTCCAGCAAGAATACTGGAGTGGGTTGCCACTTCCTTCTAGAGGAGATCTTCCTGACCCAGGGATTGAACCCAGGTCTCCCGCACTGTAGGCAGACTCTTTACCAGCTGAGCCACCGGGGAAGGTGCTTACTTTCCTGAGTTTCACATAATTTTGTAGATTTCTTTTCTGAGTTCACATTATATCTACATTTTCCCCCCTGTGTTACCACATATGTTTGAAAAATATAGTATTGCTTCAATGGTGCCAATGCTTTTCCACGGAGAGGATGCATCACCATCAACTTTGCCATTTCCCTGACTCTTGGGCTCTTAGGCCACAGCTGTTAGCATTATGGTGGGGGTTATCAGGTCTAAGAATTTGAACGACTTCATGGTTCTCAATACATAGCAATAAAATAAATGACTTTGAAGATGCCTAGAAACCAGCATCACTTTGCAAAGAGCAAAGGAAAGCTGGCAGACTCCATTCTCTCTCCTGGCATAGGTGCCAGAGGCAAGGGGACTCTGCATATGTCGTTGCTTCAGCTTGCACACACTCTGGTCATACTTTGTGGACAAAATGCATGAGAATACAGATAGGAGCAGAGATGGCTAAATCGTCATTCATCAGTTCTATTGATTAAAAAGTTGATGTCCATAAGCCAGGAGATCTTTGGTGGCCTGACTTGTTCAGCATTTTTGTCATTGAACATGGATGAAGAAGCAGATTGCTCTTGAGTCCCAATTAGAGGGATGAACAATATGTTGAGTTAAAAGACAAGACTGGAATAGATCTTGAGAAGTTAGAAGAACAGACTATCGCTCAGCAGGCTGAAATGTTACATAAGGCATTTAGTTAAAAAAATCAACTGCATATGGACAGGATGGGGAAGCCCTGCCTTACTTAATAGCTGTTCATGTGAAACAGACCCAGAGACTACAGTTGACCTCAAGCTCAATATGAATCATCTGTGCTGTGTGCCTGCCAAGGAGACTAATATAATGTTGGGCCACGTTAAGAGAAGTATAATATTAAGACCAGGGGAGGAGGCGTTCCCCCCAGGCTCTGATTAATCAGACCACAGTGGGAACATCGAGTCAAGTTCTCTAAGTCAGTTTTTCAGTGAAACATGGCCAAACTCATTTCTTCAAAAAGCATTTATTGAATGCCTACTACGTGCCCAACATTGTGCTAGTTGCAAAGGACACACAGATAAATGAGACAAGTTCCTGGCACACGGGGGTCACAGCCTAGGGATATCAATAGTGTTCAGATTTCACATAACATTTAATAATTTAGAAAGCAAAACCTGGAAAGCTAAAATATATTTTGTCAGCTGTGCTTAGGAGCCTTTAAATGTTCTCAGGAAACACAAGGACATCACATACACACTCAAACACACACACTGTCTTCATTGATACTGTGGTGGTCTTCATTTGAGGTGGAAAGTTAATACAGATTTCCTCTCCTCCACCTTCCCTTGAAATTAAAAGATGCTTGCTCCCCGGAAGAAAGACTATGACAAACCTAAATAGCAATATTAAAAAGCAGAGACATCACCTTGCTGACAAAAGCTGATATAGTCAAAACTATGGTTTTTCCCATAGTCATGTACGGATGTGAGAGTTGGACCATAAAGAAGGCTGAGCACCAAAGAACTGATGTTCTTGAACTGTGGTGTTGGAAAAGACTCTTGAGAGTCCCTTGGACTGCAAGGAGATCAAACCGGTCAATCCTAAAGGAAATCAGCCCTGAATAGTCACAGGAAGGACTGATCTGAAGCTGAAGCTCTAATACTTTGGCCACCTGATGTGAAGAGCTGACTCATTGGAAAAGACCTTGAGGCTGGGAAAGATTGAGGGCAGGAGGAGAAGGGGACAACAGAGGATGAGATGATTAGATAGCATCACCAACCCAATGAACGTGAGTTTGAGCAAACTCTGGGAGCTAATGAAAGGCAGGGAAGCCTGGCTTGCTGCAGTTCATGGGGTCGCAGAGTCGGACCTGACTTAGTGGCTGAAGAATAACACCTGCCCTCCCAAGCCCCTCTAATGTGATTTTGCGCCTCAGTTCCCTTCACCCAGCCCTGTTTGGTCCAACTATCAGGTTGTGGATTCTCCTTACCCTGGCTTTGAGCAGGAACACACTTAGGGTTCCAGGATGAGTTTGTTAGGTAGGGGTGCTAAATTAGCTTCCAGAATCAATCATTTGAGAATGCTTCCCTGTATTACAGAAGCTGGAAAGCTAAAAACTACATTTCCTAGACTCCCCTAAAGCTATGATTCTGGATGCAAATTAGGTTTTGCCAACTGGATGCAGTTTTTGAAAGGTGGAATTGCAATAAAGGCCATCTTTCTATGACGTCAGCTCTTGCTTTGGGCAAGCGTAATCAGGGCCAGCATGTCCCAATATCCAGTGCCACCAGTAAGAATGACTTACACTCTGGTCACTACATGCAGGTCAGGAAGCAACAGTTAGAACTGGACATGGAACAACAGACTGGTTCCCAATCGGGAAAGGAGTAGGTCAAGGCTGTATATTGCCACTCTGCTTATTTAACTTATATGCAGAGTACATCATGAGAAACGCTGGGCTGAAAGAAGCACAAGCTGGAATCAAGATTGCCAGGAGAAATATCAATAACCTCAGATATGCAGATGACACCACACTTACGGAAGAAAGTAAAGAAGAACTAAAGAGCCTCTTGATGAAAGTGAAAGAGGAGAGTGAAAAAGTTGGTTTAAAACTCAACATTCAGAAAACCAAGATCATGGCATCTGGTCCCATCACTTCATGGAAAATAGATGCAGAAACAATGGAAACAGTGACAGACTTTATTTTGGGGGGCTCCAAAATCACTGCAGATGGTGACTAGCCATGAAATTAAAAGATGCTTGCTCCTTGAAAGAAAAATTATGACCAACCTAGACAGCATATTAAAAAACAGAGACATTACTTTGCCAACAAAGGTTTGTCTAGTCAAAGCTATGGTTTATCCAATAGTCATGTACGGATGTGAGAGTTGGACCATAAAGGAAGCTGATTGCTGAAGAATTAATGCCTTTGAACTGTGGTGTTGGAGAAGACTCTTGAGAGTCCCTTGGACAGCTAGAGATCCAACCAGTCCATCCTAAAGGAAATCAGTCCTTAATATTCATTGGAAGGACTGATGTTGAAGCTGAAACTCCAATACTTTGGCCACCTGATGAAAAGAAGTGACTCATTAGAAAAGACCCTGATGTTGGGAAAGACTGAAGGCGGGAGGAGAAGGGGATGAAGGAGGATGAGATGGTTGGATCGCATCACCAACTCAATAGACATGAGTTTGAATGAACTCCACGAGTTGATGATGGACAGGGAGGCCTGGTGTGCTGCAGTCCATGGGGTCTCAAAGAGTCGGACACAACTGAGCAACTGAACTGAACTGAACTGGTCACCACATCACAGGATTGACTGAGGAGCTGACCACTGCTTTCACCACTTGGGAACCCAGGCTGATAAAGCTACTAGAATGTGGAGAATGTGGGTCACTGTGGCAAGAGAAACAAAGGATACAGAAAATTACACCACAGCACTTAAAGCTTGCACTAGGAGATGACACATAAATCACAGAGTCTCGTGATCACTTAATTCTGGGGGCAGAGAAAGCTCATCCTACCACGTGACTGGGGGAGAAGTGGAGCGGTCTGGTGAAACCCAAATGACCAGCACACTAGTCATCAGCTTCCGGAATATTGCAGGGCAGTTGTGGAGTGGCCGGGGCACTTCCTTGGTCCCAGTTGCTCAGCAGGCTCCAGCTTCCTGGCCACCCTGGTCTTGGCAGACAAGGAGCCCCCTGGCCACATCCAGGAAGGATTTCTCAGAAAGTCGGCCTTGATCCTGCTCCCCTGGCAGGATCAGGTAATCAGGTGGTTAGGTAATCAGGTAATCACCTGATTACCTGTGTTTGATCCCTTCTGCTTAATGTCACTTTGGTATCATCTATTTCCTACTGATCTCTGATGGACACAAGCTGCCTGTGTGCTCTGCCCTGGCCTCCAAGACCGCCACCCTCAGCACCACCCTGCTTTAACCCTGAGCACAGTCCTTCGAGGTTGCTGGGGAGACCTCCTCAGCCCCTTGTTTACTGAGAGAAAAAGGAAGACCCATGGAATTTGAATAATTCATCCAGGGTCATAGAATCAGACAGTGGCAGAGCTGGGTCGCAAACCCAGCTTCTTGCAGTTTTGCGCCCTCCACTGAATCGTGTCTAAACCACACTGTGCAGAGAAGCACACCACAAAGAGAGGATCCTAGAGGGCTGGACACGAGGTCTTGCAAGAAAGACTAAAGACAGTTTAGGGGGAGCGGTAGCCAAAAGAGTTGACTTAAAATACTGTTAATGCACTTATGTGAAATCTAGAAAAATGATGCAGATGAACACATTTCCAAGGCAGAAATAGAGACCCAGATGTAGAGAACAAAAGTGTGGACACAGCAGGGGAAGAGGAGGGAGCAACAGACTGGGACATTGGGATTGACATATATACACTACCATTTGTAAAATAGACAGCTAGTGGGAAGCTGCTGTAAAGCACAGGGAACTGGGCTCAGTGCTCTGTGATGTCCTGGGGTGAGGGGATGGCATGGCAGAGATATATGCGTATGGCTTATTTACTTCCTTGTACAGAAGAAACTAACAAAACACTGTAAAGCAATTCTATTACAGTCTAAAAAAATACTTTAAGGGTACTGAAGCAGACTGCATTTTCCAAAAAATGGTCACAGAAATATTTCCGGTCCCACGTGCTCCTCCCTGAAAACAGAGAGAGACACTCAGCAGACTGAAATGAGAGTCAAGGAGAACCAGCAGGCCATGGTCAGCATGATCCTGGCAGGGGCAACCTACCAAAGAGACTGGATAGCAAGTCGAGGCGACTACTAGAACTTCCAGCAAAAGAAACCATCATCTGCTGAGATGAGAAACTTTAGAGGAAGAGTGATTTGGGAAGGAGTTGATGAGCTTATTAGTGGATTTATTGATTTTGAGGTTTTAAAATGATTTCAGCTACAAGGAACAGAATACCTAACCGGAAGTGATTTAGAATAATGACATGTGTTTACTCATGTAGCACTAAGCCCAGAGATCCCAGGATTAGTTCACTGGTCCAATCAAATAATCAGTGATGCAACCCGGTCACAAAGGCTGCTGAAAGTCTAGACACTACCTCTGGATGCAAACTTCTGACCAGAGAAGAGCAGAGTTTCCTTTCATGAGCCTGTTTTAGTAGAGAGGAGAATTTTTCCTATGTCCTTTGATCAGGATGAAGTCATATGTCTGTGTCTTAGCTGCAAGGGAGGCTGGAGAACAACCAGGTGACTGAACCAGGGAGACAGGTGTGAGAGAGAGTTCCCCTCTTGCTGAGGACAAGCTGACTTGAGGCAGGGGGCAGATTTCTCATTCCCCTGAGGCCTCTCTGTGGATAGCCGATGCCCACGGTGGGGAAACCTGCTGACCAGGCTGTGGCAGGGAAGAGATTAGAGGACATAGAGAAGGAAAGAGCTTTCACCACATGCTGTGGAAGCGATCCCACTGGGTGGTTACCAGAGAAGCAGCCTCTGAGGAAGTAGGACTTTTAAATGGACTTGGGCAAGATGGGTTCATATCCTGGGTTCTTCTAGGCTCACCTGAGGCTGAGCCCTAAGCTCAAACCAGCTGAAAGAGCCCAGTCTGGTTGGAGCCTATTGTAGAACCCAGGGACCCTGTAGAACGTTCATGCTGAGAACACTGCCCGGGGGCTTGGGAGCTGAGTAGGACCCAGCACTGATGACTGAAGCCCAGCTTGGATCACAGTGTCTGTGTGGAGGCGGTGCTGGTCACCGGCATTCCACTCGCCCCACAACTGTCCTTACGCCCTTGAAGGGAAGAAGGACCCCGGGTCTAGTTCCGAACAATGAACTATCTCATCCCCCACCTTGTGAATGTCTGCTGAC
>SJYQ01002543.1:407817-425307 GCA_006410935.1 Redunca redunca | reverse complement strand
TGAACTGAACTGAACTGAACTTACTTTACAATACTGTATTGGTTTTGCAAAACATTGACATGAATTCACCACGAGTGTACATGCGTTCCCAAACATGAATCCCCTCCCACCTCCCACCCTATAACATCTCTCTGGAGGAAAAACAACATGTTGCTGAATTTCAAGGAGAATGAGATTCAATCAGATGTATAATTATCAAGGAATATACAGAATCTCTAGCATTTATCTTTTTGCATGCCAATCTTGGCTTTGAAGACATGGGCAAAATGTGTCTTGTCATCTGAACTACCATATACATATTGCAGGTTCAGACTTTGTCTACTTCATCTATTAAAAACTTTGTAGTCTTTCAGGGTTCAGAATGTGATCCAAGTTGAAATCACCTTATGAACCTCTATTCACTTCATCTGTACATGAATTAGAGTATATTCTTGAACTGTTTACTTTTCCAATTACAAGCTAATAAAATCATTTAAAAAATAGGTCAGAAAAAATCAAATATAATCAGTAATTGTTAGATCAATAGAGAAATGCAGTTGAAAGAAAAATTGGGAAAACAAATCACCTCCAATCATATGGTGTTTTTCTACACTTAATATAAAGTTGTAACTGTAGTTTTGATCATTTTATTTAAACACAACAAAAATTTGAAAGAATAATGGAAAACTGATGGCATCACGGACATGATGGACGTGGGTCTGGGTGAACTCTGGGAGATGGTGATGGACAGGGAGGCCTGGCGTGCTGCGATTCATGGGGTCGCAAAGAGTCAGACACGACTGAGCGACTGAACTGAACTGAACTGAATATTTATTGGTTGTTTCTTTAGAATTTCAGATGTCCAAACCATGAAGATCAACCGGACAATCCTGAAAGAGTTCATCCTTGGCTTTTCTGTTTACCCACGTGCACAGACATTCCTCTTTGGGGTTTTCTTTTGCCTCTACCTTCTCACCCTCACAGGTAATCTGGCCATCATGAGTCTAACTCGAGGGGACAGATGTCTCCACACCCCCATGTACCTCTTCCTTAGTGCACTCTCCTCCTTTGAGACCTTCTTTGAGGAAAGTCCAGTTCCTTGAATAAACAATCTTGGATTATTGCAGCATAATTGTATGTCCCAATATGTAACAGAGGGATTTGCCCTGTGACATGTAGAGAAGTCTGTACCATCTGCTATTTCCAAAGGTTGACATATGGGAATCAAGTGACTGAGTCTGGGATGTAAGCTTTGACAAGCATTTTCTTAGCTTGCTAAGGAGGTTGTCCAATGACTTCTGGTATCTGTCCCTGCAGATTTTAGGATTCTGCCAATCAATCACTAGGTGTTCTGATGTTAAAGTGGGAAAAGCAAGATTGACAAAGCCAACACCTATGATCACTACACTAATAGATGGTATAAAATATCTAGAGATATAAAAGTGGAAGAATTTTTCTAAGTAATGTTGTGAGGCACTGGTTTGAACCTCCCACAAGATAAACCATTTCTAATAGAAGATACAGTGTAGAGTAATCAAAAACTTATATCCATGCATATCTGAATTGGTAATCTATGTTTTTTATTCCTATGCCATACCAACTATGAAAAGTTTTTGATACCACTGTTCATGACATTTTCCTTCAATGATGCTCAGATGCTAGCTTCTAAATGTATATACAAGATATTTTGGAATATTGATTCAAATAAGTAGAACAATAGAGCCTACATGTTCTTTTCCTGGGGAAATTCATATTCAGGTCTAGAAATAACCTCTTTTTTCTGTAAGATGAAAGTATTAAATAACAAATGTTTAAAAAACAGATCATGTCATGTTGTTGCTGGATACAGCAATAAAAGTTGCTTTGGATTAATTCTGGCAAATATACAGTGTGTAATGAAGGAAACTAGATAAAAACAATATCAAATCTTTGTATTATCCAGAAGAAAATAAGAAATACTGTGGGAGTTATGTATCACAGTTATATAGCAAATGATCTTTCTGTGAATTTCTACAAGCCTTGAGGCTTTTTGAATCTTTTTCTCAGTTCTGCTGCTAATGTGTCTTCTCATGAAGGATACACCTACTGTACTTGTGGTTTGTATATATAAAATGTATGCACAGTGTTGTAATAATTTCTGAATTCCATTAATTATGGGGTTGTTATAAAGGTAAGTAAGAAATGGATGAAAATTATTAGGTACTTACCTGATTAAGGTTACCTCTTGCCACAACTCTATTTTCTTCCCAGGGGCCATTTTTGGGATGCATATGCAGGCAGAATATTTAGCCTCTACATCTGTGGTCAGTAGCTCAGTAATGTATGTTTTTTCTACTTTTTTTCCACCCCTCAGGACTGGTTGTTCAATTTAGAGATGCTGTAAAATCTTGTACATAAATGCTAGCAACCTACCTGCTCATGGTGAGAGTAGTATCTATGATAGTAAGTCTAGACTCAAGTTCCAGGACTTGAATTTGTACTAATTATCCTGCATATATCTGACATGGTGATTGTGGTAGGGATTCCTGGTTATATATTTAATATGCAATTTTAAGCTAGGAATAAGTATTAACTGGGAAGAAGTGGAAGTTGGAAATACTTATATCTTTAGAAGTCAAAGTTCATTTCAGTTCAGTTACTCAGTCGTGTCCGACTCTTTGCGACCCCATGACCTGCAGCACGCCAGGCCTCCCTGTCCATCACCAACTCCTGGAGTGCACCCAAACCCATAAACAATGAATTGAATAAGAAATTTCATGAATAGAAGAAAAACTGATTTGAACTGAAAGGACTGTTTGGATGAAAATATATAGTCTTCAAAAACGCATATTTTAAACATTCACTGGAAATATCATGCAAATTTACATGATAAGCAATATAGAAAACAATTTTATGCACAAAAAGATTGTGAGGAATAGAAGTAAAAATATGAACAGAAATTAAATAATAGTACTCAATAGAGAGGCTCAAAAAATCCAAAGGTTGTAATATTGAAAATCTTAATAAATTATGTTATTTTTGGGTGAGACTGATGAAGTTAAAGAGAGAAGACACAAATAAATAACTATGGGAATACAAACCCTAATGTTTCTCAGGACATACAGACATTGAAATGAGATGCTTTTGTGAATGACATTCTTAAAATAAATTTAAGAATTTACATAAAGTCAGAAGATGTCTATAAAATACATACTAAAACTGACATGAGAAATGTCCATCTCCTGCATTTGGAGAAGGCAATGGCACCCCACTTCAGTACTCTTACCTGGAAAATCCCATGGACGGAGAAGCCTGGTAGGCTGCAGTCCCTGGGGTCGCTAAGAGTTGGGCTCGACTGAGCGACTTCACTTTCACTTTTCACTTTCATGCATTGGAGAAGGAAATGGCAACCCACTCCAGTATTCTCGCCTGGAGAATCCCAGGGACAGAGGAGACTAGTGGGCTGCCATCTATGGGGTTGCACAGAGTCGGACACGACTGAAGTGACTTAGCAGCATTTACAGGCAAATTCTTTACCACTAACACCACCTGGGAAGTCCTTAATTAATATAGTTCTCATTAAAGAATATCTGGGTCCCTTAGCATCACTAGTAGATTCTGTCAAACTTTTAAGTTGGGAATTATGCCAAATTTCCACAAAATCGTTCATGGAATAAAAAGGAGTAAACACACTCCAACTTATTTTGAGGGGCCAGTGTAATTCTGATATTTTGAAATGTCTCAGGGACATAGATGTAAAACACTTAGGCAAAATACAGCCAAACATTGTTTGTATACTCAATTGGATTTAGTTCAGAAGTGCAAGGATGACATATTTGGAAGTAGTGAAATGTAATTTACTACATTATCAAAAGAAAGAATATTATTCTTGTGATTGCTGACTGATGAAAAAACTATTTTGGTGAAAACAATAGTCATTTGGATAATCAAATGTGTTATAGTATAATAATTAAAAGGAAGTTCCTCCAATTAATAAAGGTTGCCAAGCTTCTTATTTAATGGTGAAACATTCAAGTCTGTCCAAGTTAAATCAGGAACAAGACAAGAAAGGCTTCTATCATCAATTCTATTTCATATAATTCTAGACAGTCAGTGCAGTAAGGAAGCAAAAGAAATAAAAGGCACCAGGGTTATCAAGGAAGGCAAATGATCATTTCTCATGAAATATATGGTAAATAGAATATCCAAAATAACTACTTATAAATTCATAGAATTCATCATCAGCATACTGCAGTATACATGAGTATGAATAAATTAATTGCATTCCATTTAATTAGCAAATGTTAGACTACGAGTTTTTAAAATGTACCATATATTGAAGCTTCAAAAATATCAAAATCCTAGAAATAAAAGCATGCAAGACCTAAATAGAGAAAACTTTAAAACATTATTGAAATATATTTTAAAAGACTATGGAAATTATGACATATGTAATATCATGGGTTAGAAGACTCAACGATTTACAGATATCAGTTCTCTCCATACAGATGTATGTTCCAAAAATATCCCAATGGAGACTCCAATAGTTTCCTTTTTTGTATGTGAAAACTATGAGGTATTAATAATTTCAAATTTATATGGATTTGAAATAGCCAAGACATTCATGAAAAACAAAATAACATGAATTGTTTTACTAAATATCAAGACTAATTTTACAACTAATTATGTAAGAAGTCGAGAGATAAACTGGCAAGTTTGGCCTTGGAGTACAAAATGAAATAGGGCAAAGTCTAACAGTTTTGTCAAGAAAACACAATGGTCATAGCACACACCTTTTACAAACAACCCAAGAGAGGACTGTACACATGGACATTACCAGATGGTCAATACCGAAATCAGATTGATTATATTCTTTGTAACAAGATAGAGAAGCTCTATACAGTAAGCAAAAACAAGACCTGAAGCTGACTGTGGCTCAGATAATCAACTCATTATTGAAAAATTCAGGCTGAAATTGAAGAAAGTAGGGAAAACCACTAGACCATTTAGGTATGACCTAAATCAAATCCCTTATGATTATACAGTGGAGGTGACAATGATTTCAAGGGGTTAGATTTGGCAGCCAGAGTGCCTGAAAAACTATAGGCAGAGGTTTGTAACATTGTACAGGAGGCGGTGCCCAAAACCATTACTAAGAAAAAGAAATGCAAGAAGGCAAAGTGGTTGTCTGAGGAGGCCTAACATACCTGAGAAAAGAAAAGAAGCAAAAGGCAAAGGAGAAAGGGACAGATGCACCCAATCGAGTGCATATTTCCTAACAATAGCAAAGAGAAATAAGAAAGACTTCTTAATTGAACAATGCAAAGAAATAGAGGGTAACAGTAGAATTGAAATACTAGAGATCTCTTCAAGAAAATTAGATACCAAGAGAACATTTCACGCAAATATATGCACAATAAAGGACAGCAACTGCAAGAACCTAACAAGCAGAAGAGATTAGGAAGAGGTAGCAAGTAAACAAAGAAGACCTATACAAAAAAGGTGTTAATGACTTGGATAACTATTATGGTGTGGTCATTCTCCTAGAGCTAGACATCCTGAAGTATGAAGTCAAGTGGCCCTTAAGAAGCATTGCTACAAACAAAGCTAATGAATATGATGGAATTCCAGCCGAACTATTTCAAATCCTCAAAGATGATGCTGTGAAAGTGCCACACTCAATATGCCAACAAATTTAGAAAACTCAACAGTGGCCATAGGACTGGAAAAGGTCAGTTTTCATTCCAATCCCAAAGAAGGACAATGTCAAATAATGCTCAAACTACCATACAATTGCACTCATTTCACATGCTAGCAAGGTTCCGGCTTAAATTCTTCAAGCTAGGCTTCAACAATATGTGAATCAAGAACTTCCAGATGTTCAAGTTGGGTTTCAAAAGGCAGAGGAATCAAGATCAAATCACCACCATTCATTGGATCACAGAAAAATCAAGGGAATCCCAGAAAAAAAAAAAAAATCTGCTTCTATTTCATTAACTATGTTAAAGTCTTTGACTGTGTGGATCACAACAAACTTTGGAAAATTCTTTAGAGATGGGAGTACCAGACTACCTTACCTGTCTCCTGAGAAACCTGTATGCAGGTCAAGAAGCAATTGTTAGAAACTGACATGGAACAACTGACTGGTTCAACATTTGAAGAAGAACTACAACAAAACTATGTATTGTCACTGCTTACTTAACTTATATGCAGATTACATCATGTGAAATACCAGGCTGGGTGAATCACGAGCTGGATTCAAGATTGCCAGGAGAAATATCACTGACCTCACATAATGCAGTTATGACCAACCTAGATAGTATATTCAAAAGCAGAGACATTACTTTGCCGACTAAGGTCCGACTAGAAGTCAAGGCTATGGTTTTTCCTGTGGTCATGTATGGATGTGAGAGTTGGACTGTGAAGAAGGCTGAGCACTGAAGAATTGATGCGTTTGAACTGTGGTGTTGGAGAAGACTTTTGAGAGTCCCTTGGACTGCAAGGAGATCCAACCAGTCCATTCTGAAGGAGATCAACTCTGGGATTTCTTTGGAAGGAATGATGCTAAAGCTGAAACTCCAGTACTTTGGCCACCTCATGCGAAGAGTTGACTCAGTGGAAAAGACTCTGATGCTGGGAGGGATTGGGGGCAGGAGGAGAAGGGGACGACTGAGGATGAGATGGCTGGATGGCATCACGGACTCGATGGACGTGAGTCTGAGTGAACTCCGGGAGATGGTGATGGACAGGGAGGCCTGGCATGCTGCAATTCATGGGGTCGCAAAGAGTCGGACATGACTGAGCGACTGAACTGAACTGAAGTGCATAAAGTGAAAAGGAGCTAAAGAGCCTCTTGATGAGGTGAAAGAGGATAATGAAAAAGCTGGCTTGAAACTCAACATTAAAAAAGCTAAAATCATAGCATCTTGTCCCATTACTTCATGGCAAATAGATGGGGAAAAGGTGAAAGCAGTGACGGGTATTATTTTCCTGGGCTCCAAAATCACTGCAGATGGTGACTGCAGCAATGAAATTAAAAGACAGTTGCTCCTTGGAAAGAAAGATATGACAAACCTAGATAGCTTATTAAAAAGTAGAGATACCATTGTGCTGGCAAAGATCCATTATAGTCAAAGCTATGGTTTTTTTCAGTAATCATTAACAGAGGTGAGAGTTGAATCATAAAGAAGGCTGAGCACCAAAGAACTGATGCTTTTGAATTGTGGTGTTGGAGAAGACTCTTGAGACTCTCTTGGACTGTAAGAAGATCAAGCCAATCAATTCTAAGGGACATCAAATATGAATATTCATTGGAAGGACTGATGCTGAAGCTGAAGGTTCAATACTTAGGCCACCTGATGTGAAGAGCCAGCCAATTCATTGGAAAGGATTTGGAAAGGATCTTAATCCTAGGAAAAAGGAAGACAAAGGAGAAGGAGGCAGCAGAGGATGAAATGGTGAGAAAGCATCACCAATTCAATGGATTTAACTTTGAACAAACTCTGCATGATAGTAGGGGTCAGAGGAGCACAGCATGTTGCAGTCCACAAGGTTGCAAAGAGTCAGGCATGACTTAATCAGCCTGAACAGCAAGAATCATGCAACTACTGACCCAGGTGACAAACAAACCAAAAGACAAGATGAGAAAGCTGCCGAACTCACATGCACACCTGAAAACTTGCTTGAACAAACATAACTTTGTATAGCAATGAGAAAACAGCAACTTTTCAAAAAATTCTAGGAAAATAGAATATTCATATACAAAAAAGAAAGCCTATATATACACAGCAAAAAAATCATTTCTTAGTATCAAAGGTTAAATTTCAAGTGCAAACAATGAATTTTTTAAAGGATGATGTAAAAATATACCTTCACAATAACATTAGATTAAGAAAAGGTTGCTTAAACTGGACAAAAGACTCTTATTTGGAAATGAAAGAAATTACATTGAACTTGAGACATTTTGTTCATCTAAAAAGCACCATTCAGCAAAAAGATATGTAAGACTTATAAAATTAAAAAGAAATTTAAGAAACTAATTAATGTAAAATTGGGAGTAGTGATTACTTTTGGAGGATGGGAGACTGTGATACAGAAGGATACCTGGAGGGATTCCTGGCTAGAAAAGTTTCTTTTCTTGTTCTGAGTTGTATTTATAGAGATGTTTGCCTCACAAAAATTCACTAAGTTATGGATTTGTTTGGTTGATGTTCTGTATCGATGTTTTATTTCACAATATGACAAGTAAATAAATAAATCCATAGAATGGGAGAAAATGGATGCCTCATCTATTATTGGGAAAAGGCTCTTACATAGTGTATACAAAAATCACTAGCAAAAATAAAACAATTGACAATGCAGTCAATAGTAAAAATGGTCAGGACTTATAAATAGATCCTTCATAAAAGAAAATACTGCAATGTCCAATAAACCTGTGAAAATGTGTTTAATCTCATTAGTAAGGATGATAATGAACATTAAAATCCCAATAAAATACCACAACACAGCCTCTTATTTGTTTTGAATTTCAAGAATGGATTCTCAAGTGAATGAAGCTGTGGACTAACAAGAACTCTTTTATGGTTCTGGTGACAAGGTATACTGATCCAGGTACTTTAGAGTGCACTATGCTATTATACACTTATTTTGTAGATACTCTTACCTCATGGCCCAGTTTTCTACTGTTAGGTATACCTTCTAGGTAACTGTATGCACAAGTATACCATGAGACATGTATTATAGTGTTCATAGGAATATTTGCAATAATTCAAAGCTGATAATTACTCAAATATTCACTAATAGTGCAATAGATAGATTGCAGAATCTTCAAACAGAGTATTAGCATATGGCAATTAAATGAATAACTGTAACTCCATACTTCAGAATACATGTGAAACTCGCCTTTTCCCCTTTAGACTATATGTTCCTTCAACAACCTAAGAGATGGGTTAAGATTAAAAGACTTTTTTTGGCCCTGTTTTTAATTAAACATTTCAAATTTTTCTTACTAGGAAAGTCTTAATGGGAAACTGTTAGATATATACTCCTGTCAATAAAGTATTAAAATAAGGAATCAGTAAAGGTATAAAACAGAAGATAAGTGGCTTCTGTTTTCCACCTAATGTTTTTCTCTAGATGTTTAGAATTAAGTGTTCAAGAATGTGCTGTACCATGGTGAAAACAAAAACACAAAATATATAGATTTTACTCTCAAGAAACTCACATTCTTCTTGTGTAGAGACAGACAATTATGATATAACACAGATTAAATTTTTCACAGATCTATGAGAGCACAGAGGAGACTCTGAACTGATAAAAGACTGCTGGAAGTTTCAGTCATATTGTTGGTCAATGTCTCCAGATGTCTGCTCTACTTAAATGTCTCTGCCTCATCCAAGGAACTATTTATATAAGGGAAAGAGACAGGCAGGTGGAGTGCTCCCTGGGTCAGAATAAATCTCAAACACTGATCTCAGGATCTATTTCCCCAAAGGGGGCAGAATTTGTTTTATTCTTTTATGGAGCAAATTATATTACAGGATAAAGTTGAATAAATAAAGCAATCATCAAGTTAGTAGGTGTATATGGCTAGGAAAAAGACATTCAAAGTGAGTGTTATTAAAACCACTTTCATCAGAGGTGATCATGAGCTTTACCAAGCTGTGCCCCTGAAGAATAACATCAGAGACCTAACACTTTAGGAGGGGCCTATAATTTGATAAAATAATCAAGTCAGTCACTAATCAGATATAAAAGTGAATAATAGAAAAAGGTGAAGTGTTCGTGTGTGTTTGAAGAAGGAGGACCAAAAATCAGTTTCTAAGATGTATTATCTAAAATATTCAGTTTTCATCAACAACAACAACAAAAATAGGAGACATGGAAAGAAATAGGAAGATATTGCCCATTATCAGAAAAACAAATAAGGTAAAAATAAAAACTGTCCATGAGTATGACTACTTTTTAAAGTCAAAAACTTCCAANTATTATAAATATACTCAAATAACTTTTAAAAAGCTAAACAAAAACATGATTAAAGAAGTAAAGTAAGATACCATGACAATTTTGATAAACTACAGAATACCAATAAAAAAATACAATAACAAAAAAGGAACAAATGGAAACACTGGACTTGAAAATTATAAGAACTGAAAATTAAATTAAAAATCATTTAGACATGCTAAACAATAGAGATGAACTGGTTGAAGAATTAGTGAACCTGGAGGTAGACTGATAGAGATTATGAACACCAACAATTACAGAGAAAAACAAATGAAGATATATGTAGAGACTCTCAGAGAAATGTAAGACACTGTTAAACATACCAAAATAAGACTATTGAGAGTATCAGAGGAGAGAAAAGAGATAAAGCTGAAGAAAAAGTTGAAGAAATATGGATGAAATTTTCCCAAAATCTATTGAAAAAAAAAATTGTACAGATCCCTAAAGATCAACAAATTCAAGTAGGGTTAATATAAAGAGAACTAGGGAATTTCATGACAGTCCATTGGTGTGGATTCCACACTTTCACTGCTGTGGGATCAGGATTAATCCCTGGTTGGGGAACTAAGATGCCTTCAAGTCATGGCACATGGTCATATATATGTATGTACAAATATATGCATATATACATTTATGTATATACAAACAGATACATCCATAAGACAAAAAAAGTATAAAAACATCTCATTCCATTTCATTTCATTACTAAAGTACTTCCTCTTGTCTCATCATCCTCTCCTTTCTGAAAATTTTCAATGCCTTGTTTGCTGTTTAGTCACTCAGTTGTGTCCGACTCTTTGCAACGCCATAGACTGAAGCACTGCAGACTTCCCTGTCATTCATCATCTCCCAGAGCTTACTCAAGCTCATTACCATTGAATTCATGATGCCATCCAACCATCTCATCTTCTGTTGTCCCCTTATCCTCCTGCCTTCAATCTTGCCCATCATCAATGTCTTTTCTAATGAGTCAGCTCTCTGCGTCAGGTGGCTGATGTATTGGAGTTTCAGCTCCAGGATCAGTCCTTCCAATGCATAGTCAGGGTTGATTTCCTTTAGGATTGACTGGTTTGATTTCCTTGCAGTCCAAGACACTCTCAAGAGTCTTCTCCAAATCCACAGTTCAAGAGCATCAGTTTGGTGCCCAGCCTTTTTCATGGTACAACTCTCACATCCATACGTGACTACTGTAAAATCCATAACTTTAACTACATGGACTTTTATCAGTAAAGTAATGTCCCTGTTTTTTAATAAGCTTTCTAGGTTTTTCATAGCTTTTCTGCCAAGGAGCAATCATCTTTTAATTTCATGGCTGTGGTCACCAGCTACAGTGAATTTGGAGCCCAAGAAAATAAAGTCTGTCACTATTTGCATTATTTCCCCATCCATTTGCCATGAAGCGATGGGATCGGATGCCATGATTTTAATTTTTTGGATGTTGAGTTTTAAGCCACTTTTTCCACTCTCTTTCACCTTCATCAAGAGGCTCTTTAGTTCCTCTTCTACTCCTCAAGAACACACTACTCTGTGATTCTCTTCCTGGCCATTTCCACCCCCCCACCCCCCGCTTCTTTTCTCCACCAAAGGACATTTCTCAAGCTCTTATTTATCTTCTTTTCTTTTTATAGATTATATTCTTCTTGTTAAATCTATCATGTGCTCCTATTATATTTACTAATTTAGGGTACTTCAAAGTTTATAAACTGAAGATGGATGTAGAACCCAAGGCAATATTTTTAACTTACTGCTGCAAGTGTCTGCTTCTTCTTTGAGCTTGGTGTGTCAAGACTAAATTCGTCATTGATTTTCTCATGTTGATTCACCTTTCATGTTTCCTAAAAGTTAGTATCTCCTCACTCCTTCAGGCTAAAAGCTCAGGAATAACTAATTCTCCTGTTCCTATAGTAACATCTAACCTGTTGCAAACACTGTCGTTTAAAGCCTGCTATTTTTAAGTAACAATAATCTTTATTACAGAGAATAGTTAACATTATTTTTACAGTTTTTTTTTCCACCCCAATATTGCATCCACCACAGGATATTAGTGACTTCTCCTTGAACATTCCCATTGATAAGCATAGCTTATGGTGAATGGTGCTGGATTCATGGTCTCCAAAGGAGAAGAATTTCTCTGGAACCAAATATGCCATGTCAGTCACTCAGAGAGTTGTGAAGCAGAGATTTTATTAAAATAAAATGATAGCAAAAGCTTCCAGCAAAAGATACTGGAAGGGGATAGGAGAATACCTGCCTCACTAGTTTAAGCAAGGCTTTATATACTTTTCAGCTGACTCCTGAGAATAGATAAAGAAGAATGCCTAAAGGTTATGAAAGTTTTGCCAGATGTCCCCTCAATATACATCTTGAGCTTAAAAAAAGGATGTCCTTGACCAAGAGATATTATAGCTTGTAAGACCTATTGACTAATGCAAAAGAATGTGAGAAAGAAAGAATGTTCACCTCCTCATTAAAGGGGTCTTGGAATCCCTATCAACCTGCCTAAGTTAGCTCTCTCAATAAGAAGATTAACACATATCCCAGGAGATAACCTATTCTATTTGAGAAAGCTCTAGTAGACTGAGAATAAAAGGGGTTGACTGTACATGAATGGCAGTCAGGACACCCAAATGTATAAGAGAAGAAAAAGAGATAATTTTAAAAAATAGGTTCGGGTTTGCACCAGGAAACAAGAATGTTAAATTACTTCTCTCCCTATCCTTAACCAACTATCCTGAGTTCTTTCCTCCATATTCTTTGAGCCCAATTCTATTCATGAAAGGATATTAAAAGAGTCAAACAATAAAAGATGTTTTTCTCACTGGAGCCTGTAGACTTATGCATAGGAAATAAAGTAGCTCTCCCTCACACATAAACAAAGACAGTGATATAAATGCAAAAGTTAACAGAGTCTGACAAATAATATTTTCTCAACAACAACATTTAGTAGTCTAAAGAGTCTGAAGAATTAATTTATCCATAACTATCTTGTTTATTAATTTTTTAATTTCCTAAAACAGAATTTTAGACTTGAAATATCTTTATATCTATCTACCATTGGGCTTCCCAGGTGGCAAAATGGTAAAGAATTCATCTGCCAATGTAGGAGATGCAAGAGAGGCATGTTCATCCTTGGATTGGGAAGATCCTTTGGAGTCAGAAATGACAACCCACTCCAGTATTATTTCCTGGAAAATTCCATGGACAGAAGAGCCTGGTGGACTACAGTCCACGGGGTCACAAAGAGTCAACATGACTGGCACACACACATATATAAACAAAAAACTATCTACTGTGCAGAAAATAGCCTCTTTGACACCTCTGAAAATAGGATTTGCAGAAGGCTCTGACAATGAACTCCAGGACATTAATCTGCATCCTTTCAGAGCTTTGTCCCTCCAGGTAATGGTCTTTCAATGTATCACGTATGCCATGGAGCAAATAGTCCCTAGATATCCTTGGACACAGTCTTGTTGGGTAGAGGTAAATCACCATGACAATGTGTCCTAAGGGGTAATATCCTAATGATGAGGTGATAGAGGCTGACTACTGCTGCTTCTGGTTGTTTAAGGGCCCATTTGCTAAACCCCTTTCCTGCTAGTTCAGTTCAGTTCAGTTCAGTTCAGTAGCTCAGTCATGTCCAACTTTTTGCGACCCCATGGAGTGCAACATACCAGGCTTCCCTGTCCATCACCAACTCCCGGAGGCTACTCAGACTCATGTCAGTGATGCCATCAACCATCTCATCCTCTGTCATCCCCTTCTCCCACCTTCAATCATTCCCAGCATCAGTGTCTTTTCAAATAAGTCGTTCTTCATATTAGGGGTCCAAAGTATTGGATCTTCAGCTTCAGCATCATTCCTTCCAAAGAACACCCAGGACTGATCTCCTTTAGAATGGACTGGTTGGATCTGCTTGCAGTCCAAGGGACTCTCAAGAGTCTTCTCCAACACCACAGTTCAAAAGCATCAATTCTTTGGCGCTCAGCTTTCGTTATAGTCCAACTCTCACATCCATACATGACTACTGAAAAAAC
The DNA here is from genome assembly GCA_006410935.1 of Redunca redunca. Lineage (NCBI taxonomy): Eukaryota > Metazoa > Chordata > Mammalia > Artiodactyla > Bovidae > Redunca > Redunca redunca. The sequence continues at coordinate 411,313 of SJYQ01002543.1, read as the reverse complement.
CAAAGCTTTGACTAGACAGACTTTTGCTGGCAAAGTAATGTTTCTGCTTTTTAATATACTGTCTATGTTGGTCATAACTTTTCTTCCAAGGAGCAAGCATCTTTTAATTTCATGGTGGCAGTCACCATCTGCAGTGATTTTGGAGACAAATATATAAAGGGGACTGGAATGTAAAAGTAGGAAGTCAAGAAATACCTGGAGTAACAGGCAAATTTGGCTTTGGAGTACAGAATGAAGCAGGGCAAAGGCTAATATAGTTTTCTGCAAGGCCACATATTTATTACTCAGAGACCAATATGAAACATAAGCTTTATAGAAGAATGGCTGGCGCTGGGCACACTTACCCGAAAGCAAAAGGTAACCAGCTTATTACTAAGCAACCAAAGACAAGGTATGTGAGTGAATGCAGAGGACTGGCAATCAAAAAACTGGTGAAACTCTATGAAAACATGTTCACTATGTAGGTTAGATACCTTCAGATCCTTCATTAATTCCCTTTGTTTACCTGATCTCTCATAATTTGGGGATTCAGAGAGCAGAGGTTGATGGTAGGAGAGTCAGGGGCCATACTTGATATGTCCAGAGACTACCACGCCTTTGCCCTCAGATCAAGCCCCAAACCTAACCTAGCATATTAAGTCATTATCTGCAGAAGCCAAATTTAAACGAAATTTTAAAGAATTATTGATTGAACTTGGCTACCATTTACAGATGAGCTAAAAACAAAACAAAATGAACAAATCTCTATTTTTACATAAAAGATTATACCTGTTTTTTTTTTTTTCCTTGAATGTTCTTATTTCCTTGGAAGAGGATGTATTAGAAATATTAGAAGAATTACCAAGTTTGTTGTCATTTCTCCTTGGCCAGATTAGTTGAGTTTATATAGCTCTATAATTTCATATATATGTAATCTTTGGGGGAAAAAATCATTCAACTCTCTTTGTCATTTATACAGAAAAAGATGCTTAACCTCATTAAGTTGTTTTGAGGATTAAGCCAGCATATGAAAAACACTGTCATGCTAATATAAATCACCAGTTGGGGTGATTCAAGTCACCCTATGCAATTGTGAAGTATAGGTCTTAGGCTCATATTGTGTCTGATGACAAATAATAACTAGACTTATTGTGGTGATCATTTGAAATTGAAAATAATAAAATACTTAGGAATAAATCTACCTAAAGAAACAAAAGACCTATATATAGAAAATTATAAAACACTAATGAAAGAAATCAAAGATGACATAAATAGATTGAGAAATATACCATGTTCATGGATTGGAAGAATCAATATAGTGAAAATGATTATACTACCCAAAGCAATCTATAGATTCAATGCAATCCCTACCAAGCTACCAATGGTATTTTTCAGAGAATTAGAACAAATAATTTCACAATTTGTATGGAATTACAAAAAACCTCGAATAGCCAAAGCACTCTTGAGAAAGAATGGAACTGATCAACCTGCCTGACTTCAAGCTCTACTACAAAACTACAGTCATCAAGACAGTATGGTCCAGGCACAAAGACAGAAACATAGATCAATGGAACATAATAGAAAGCCCAGAGATAAATCCACGCACCTATGGAGATTTTATCTTTGACAAAGGAGGCAAAAATATACAGTGGAGAAAAGACTATCTCTTTAACAAGTCGTGCTGGGAAAACTGGTCAACCACTTGTAAAAGAATGAAACTAGACCACTTTCTAACACCATACACAAAAATAAACTCAAAATGAATTAAAGATCTAAATGTAAGGCAATAAACTATACAATTCCTAGAGGAAAACATAGGCAAAACACTCTCTGACATAAATCATAGCAGGATTCTCTATGATCCATCTCCCAGAGTAATGGAAATAAAAGCAAAAATAAACAAATGGGACCTAATTTAACTTAAAAGTTTTTTGCACAACGGAGGAAACTATAAGCAAGGTGAAAAGACAGGCTTCAGAATGGGAGAAAATAATAGCAAATGAGGCAACTAACAAAGAATTAATCTCAAAAATATACAAGCAACTCCTGCAGCTCAATTCCAGAAAAATAAGTGACCCAATCAAAAAATGGGCCAAAGATCTAAACAGATATTTCTCCAAAGAAGACATACAGATGGCAAACAAACACATGAAAAGATGCTCAACATCATTCATTATCAGAGAAATGCAAATCAAAACCACAATGAGGTACCATTTCACGCCAGTCAGAATGGCTGCTATCCAAAAGTCTACGAGCAATAAATGCTGGAAAGGGTGCAGAGAAAAAGGAACCTTCTTACACTCTTGGTGGGAATGCAAACTAGTACAGCCACTATGGAGAATAATGTGGAGATTCCTTAAAAAACTGGAAATAGAACTGCCATATGACCCAGCAATCCCACTGCTGGGCATACACACCAAGGAAACCAGAACTGAAAGAGACCTGTGTACCCCAGTGTTCATCACAGCACTGTTTGCAATAGCCAGAGAATGGAAGAAACCTAGATGTCCATCAGTAGACAAATGGATAAGAAAGCTGTGGTACATATACACAATGGAATATTACTCAGCTATTAAAAAGAATGCATTTGAATCAGTTCTAATGAGGTGGATGAAACTGGAGCCCATTATACAGAGCAAAGTAAGTCAGAAAGAAAAACACCAATATAGCATATTAGTTTATGTATATGGAATTTAGAAAGGTGGTAACGATGACCCTATATGAGAGACAGCAAAAGAGACACAGATGTAAAGAACAGTCTTTTGAACTCTGTGGGAGAAGGCAAGTGTGGGATGATTTGAGAGAATAGCATTGAAACATGTATATTATTATATGTGAAATAGATCACCAGTCCAGGTTCAATGCATGAGACAGGGTGTTCATGGCTGGTGCACTGAGATGACCCTAAGGGATGGGATAGGGAGGGAGGTTGGAGGGAGGGTCAGGATTGGGAACACATGTACACCTGTGGCTAATTCGTGTCAATGTATGGCAAAAATCACCACAATATTGTAAAGTAGTTACCCTACAATTAAAATTTTAAAAAAGAATATTTTTTTAAAAGAAAATATCAAAACACTATATTGTGCTTCAGGAACTAACATAGTGTTGTAGTTCAATTATTCTTGGACAAACAAACAGTCTCAAAAAAAAAAAAAAATAGATAAGATTTGTTGCTTCCAGATGTGGGGGTTGGGGATGGGTTAAGATTGCCAAAAGGTACAACCTTCCGTTTATAAGTCAAATAAATAGTAAGGATGTAATACACACCATGATAAATATGATTAACACTGCTCTATGTTGCATATGAAAATTGTTAACAGAGTAAGTTATAAGGGTCCACATCACAAAGAAACTAATTTTTCCTATTCCTTTAATTTTGTTTCTATATGAGATGATGAATATTAACTAACTTTATCATGGTAATAACTTTATGATATATGTAAATCAAATCATTACTATTCACCTTAAATTTAAATTGTCCTGTATGTAAATTATATCTCAATAAAACTGGAAG
>SJYQ01002543.1:382013-396571 GCA_006410935.1 Redunca redunca | reverse complement strand
ATTTCATAGTTGTCCTATTTTATTTATTTTGTGCTGTGAAGAATAAATTTAATGAACATATGAAAGAATTCACAAAATATGTGCTATACAATTTTGTTACTAATTATGTTGATGTGTAGTTAAGGGAAAATCACGGGTCAATACAAACACAGATGAGGAGATGTATTAAATATAAAGAAAAATATGCTGTGAAAGTTCAAGGAGGATGAGATTAAATAAGATGCAGAATTATCAAAGAACACATAAACTCATTAACATTTACCTTGTTCATATACTGAGCTTGGCATTGAAGATATGGGTAAAATGTCAATTGTTACCTGACAATTATACATATATTCTAATTAATCAAAAATATTGTAAGGGTTTTTGTATTCTGTCTTCCCTCCCTCTCTTCAGAGTAGAAGGGAGGGAGCACGTTCTTTACTTTTAACATTTAAAGACCTAACTCTCTTCTCTAAGAACTGCTAACAGCTTTGAACTTCTCTTACAATCATAAGCCATCAACCAAATGTAGTCGACAAATTCCTAAGAAAACAAATATCAACCTTCACTCATTAGATATTTATATACAATATTATATGTGTAATTTATTGTGTTGACTCTGACTCTATTTACCACTGAGCAGTGATTTCAGGGTTCAGAATGTGATCCAACTCTGAGTCACCTTATGCACATGAATTTCCTTTATCTGGACATGAATCATAGAAATTTCTGTTCTTTTTAAGTTATCAGACAAGGAAATCCTTTTAAAAACAAGCCAGAAAAAGTTATAATAAGTAATTGAAATTGGTTGCTCAACAAAGAAGAAAAAAGTTAATGAAAATACACCATGTCCATACACACAGTTATTTTGCTAAACTAAATAAACCAATAAATAAACAATAAATTAGTGCAGCCACTACAGAGAACAGTATAGAGGTTCTTTAAAGAAACTAAAATTAGAGTTACTATATGATCGTGCAAGCCCTCTCCTGAGCATATATCCAGAGAAAAAGTTAATTTGAAAAGATTCATGCACTAATTACATTAGCCAAAACATAGAAGCAGCTTAAATTTCCATCAACAGAGTAAAGGATAAAAAAGTCAGATATGAGTGAGGTGACTTAGCACAACACAGCACGTACATATATGCAATGGGATTATTAAGCCATAAAAAAAGTGAAATAATACCATTTGCATCATCATGGATGGACAGAGATTATCACATTAAGTGAAGTCAGACAGAAATGATAAACATAATATGACTTATATGTGAACTCTAGAAAGTGATACAAATTAACTTATTTACAAAAAAATAAAAATAAACTCACAAACTTAGAAAACAAGCTTATGATTACCAAAAGGAACAGCAGGGGTGGGGAAGAGAGATAATTTGAGTCTGGGATTAACATACACCCATGGGCTTCCTCTCTGGCTCAGCTGGTAAAGAATTTGCCTGCAATGTGGGAGACCTGGGTTCGATCCCTGGCTTGGGAAGATCCCCTGGAGAAGGGAAAGGCTACCCATTGACCTGGAGAATTCCGTGGACTATATAGTCCATAGGGTTGCAAAGAGTCAGACACAACTGAGTGACTTTCACTTTCACGATTATATGTAAAATTGTAAAGAACAGCAAACTATTCCATAGCACAGGGAATTATACTCAATGCCTTATAATAACCTATGATGGAAAAGAATCTGAATAAGATGTGTTTATATAAATAAACATATATATAAAACTGAATCACTTTGCTGTACACTTGAAACTAACATTATAAATTAATTATATGTCCATTAAAAAAAAGAATTAATCTGTAACTTTAACAGTAACCATTTTTCTTATTCACAGAAAAAAGTGTCAACTAATAATCAAAAATATAACATTTGTCTGTTGTTTCTTTTAGATTTCAGATGTCCAAACAACGAAGATTAACCAAATAGTCCTGGAAGAATTCATTCTTGTTGGCTTTTCTGTTTACCCACGTGCACAGACATTCCGCTTTGGGGTTTTCTTTTGCCTCTACCTTCTCACCCTCACAGGTAACCTGGCCATCATGAGTCTTACTTGGGTGGACAGACGTCTCCACACACCCATGTACCTCTTCCTTAGTGCACTCTCTTTCTCTGAGACCTGCTATACATTGACTATTATCCCCAAGATGTTGACAGATCTCCTCATCAAATACAGAAATTTCAGTCATAGGCCGTGGCTTGCAAATGAGTTTCTTTTTGGGACGTGGTGGCACTAATTGTTTCATTCTCACTTTGATGGGATATGATCGTTTCCTGGCCATCTGCAACCCTCTCAGATATCTTTTGCTTATGACCAACATGGTGAGTGGAAAACTTGTGGTCTCTGCTTAGGCTGCTGGCTTCTTTATCTCTGTGACAGAGAGAGACTGGAATGATATTCAGAGGCTCTTTCTGCAATCCCAACCTTGTCAAACACTTCTTCTGTCACATGAGGGCTGTTGTGAGGCTGTCCTGTCTAGACAGCGAACTCACAGAATTCATTGTAACAGCAATCTCAGTGTCAGGCTTGATGGGCACCTTCCTGCTTATCATACTCATTTATGTGTTCATTCTCTCTACTGTTCTTAGTATCCCTTCAGCTAAGAGCAAGCAAAAGGCCTTTTCTACCTGTGCCTCCCACCTCACAGTGGTCATCATCCACTTTGGTTTTGCATCTATTGTTTATCTGAAGCCAGAAGTATCAGGGGAAGATGACACACTCATAGCAATCCCCTACAATGTCATTATTCCTTTCTTCAGCCCTCTCATTTTCAGCCTCAGTAATAAGGACATGAAGAATGCTTTCAGAAAGGCACTTGGAAAAACAAATTCCTTGAATAAATAATCTTGGTTTATTGCTGCATGACTGAATATTCCTAGGTGTCAGTAAGGGATTTACCCTATGATATCTGAGAAGCCTGTACCACTTGCCTTTTTCCAGGGGTTGGCATATGGAGATCAAGTGACTGAGTCTAGGACCCAAACATTTACTTATCTTGTTAATGAAATTGTCTATCTCTTTTCATTCTGCATCTTCTACATCTGCTATACTCAACTCTACTTTTACTAGTACGATCAGTTCTCTACTTCTACTTCAATATCAGTCTCTGAAGATACTAGGCTTCTACCAATCAAACTGTAGCTTTATTGTGCCTTTGATGAAGTAGGATAAGAAAGACTGTGGAAGGAAAAAAAAAAAAACAAACCACCACGAGTGACCACTATATTCAGAGACGTTTAAAGATATCTAGAAATGTAAAGGTTGAATAATTTATACAGGCACTGTTGTGAGGCACTGAATTGTGTCTCCCAGGAGATAAACCACTTTAATAAGGGGTTCACTATGTAGTAACCATCATCTCTTTATTTGTGCATATCTGAACTGACATCTATATTTGTTAAGTACCATATCATACTGATAATTAAAAAAATTTAATAACACTGTTTATGATGGTATTCCTTAATGACTTTCAGATGCTAGCTTCTGAATTCACAGGATGTGTTGGAATGTTGATTCAAATAAGTCAACAGGGCAGTAGTGCCTACTTGTTTCATAACTGGGGGAATCTATGTTGACAGCTGGAAATAACCTCCATTTTCTTTAAGATGAAGGCGCTAAACAGCAAATGTTTGAAAAATTCTCATGGTATTGATAAGTGTGACATTAAAAAGTGTTTTGGAATAATTTTTACAGACATCTTATAAGTAATAAAGGAAACTAGATAAACACATCAAATCTTTATATTACTTAAAAGAAAGTGAGAAATATTGTGGAGGTTATATATCACAGAAAATTAGCAAGTGGTCTTATGGAAAATTCCAGCATACAAGCCTGGGGCCATTGCTGAATCCTTTTTCAGTTCTGCTACTAACCAAATTCATGTCCTCTCATGAAAGTTATAACAACTATACTTGTGGTTTATATATGTAAAATGTATACAAAGTCTGGAGTATTTTCCAAACTAGATTATTTATGGAGATCATAAATAGGTAAGATGAAAATGATTATGTACTGGCACTGATTAGGTTAATTATTGCCATGACTCTACTTTCTTCCCTGGGACCATTTCTGTAACACATGTGCAGGCAGAATATTTACCCCTCCTTCATCTGTGATCACTGTGTCAGTGATGAAAATGTTCCACCCCTAAGAACTGCTTAGTCAATCCAGAGAAGTTATACATCTTGGACATAAATACTAACAATCTGCTCACTCATACTGAGTATAGAAGATAAAATGTTAAGTGTAGACTCAACTTCCTAACTTGAATTTGGGCCAGTTAACCCACATAGATCTGACATGGTGACCATGGCAGGGATTGCTAGGTGCTACTTAATATAGATTGTGAAGCTAGAAAAAGCCAATTTGAGTAAATAGAATAACAGTTCAGTTCAGTCACTCAGTCATGTCTGACTCTGCGACCCCAAGAATCGCAGCACGCCAGGCCTCCCTGTCCATCACCAACTCCCGGAGTTCACTCAGATTCATGTCCATCAAGTCAGTGATGCCATCCAGTCATCTCGTCCTCTGTCATCCCCTTCTCCTCCTGCCCCCAATCCCTCATGTCATCAGAGTCTTTTCCAATGAGTCAACTCTTCGCATGAGGTGGCCAAAGTACTGGAGTTTCAGCCTCAGCATCAATCCTTCCAAAGAAATCCCAGGGCTGATCTCCTTCAGAATGGACTGGTTGGATCTCCTTGCAGTCCAAGGGACTCTCAAGAGTCTTCTCCAACACCACAGTTCAAAAGCATCAATTCTTCGGTGCTCAGCCTTCTTCACAGTCCAACTCTCACATCCATACATGACCACAGGAAAAACCATAGCCTTGACTAGATGTACTTTTGTTGGCAAAGTAATGTCTCTGCTTTTCAATATGTTGTCTAGGTTGGTCATAACTTTCCTTCCAAGGAGTAAGCATCTTTTAATTTCATGGCTGCAGTCACCATCTGCAGTGATTTTGGAGCCCAACAAAATGAAGTCTGACACTGTTTCCACTGTTTCCCTATCTATTTCCCATGAAGGGATGGGACCAGATGCCAGATGCCATGATCTTATTTTTCTGAATGCTGAGCTTTAAGCCAACTTTTTCACTCTCCTCTTTCACTTTCATCAGGAGGCTTTTTAGTTCCTCTTCACTCTCTGCCATAGGGTGGTGTCATCTGCATATCTGAGCTTATTGATATTTCTCCTTGCAATCTTGATTCCAGCTTGTGCTTCTTCCAGCCCAGCGTTTCTCATGATGTACTCTGCATATAAGTTAAATAAGCAGGGTGACAGTATGCAGCCTTGATGTACTCCTTTTCCTATTTGGAACCAGTCTGTTGTTCAATGTCCAGTTCTAACTTTGTTTCCTGACCTGCATATAGGTTTCTCAAGAGGCAGGTCAGGTGTTCTGATATTCCCATCTCTTTCAGAATTTTCCAGTTTCTTGTTATCCACACAGTCAAAGGCATTGGTATAGTCAATAAAGCAGAAATAGATGTTTTTCTGGAACTCTTTTTTTTTTTTTTTTTGATGATCCAGCGGATGTTGGCAACTTGATCTCTGGTTTCTCTGCCTTTTCTAAAACCAGCTTGAACATCTGGAAGATGAAATAGAATCTAGAAATACCTATATGGTTAGAAGTCAAGAAACACAGTTATAAATAAACAATGAATCAAAATAAAAAATCCTGTGGCTAATAGAAAACATTTGAACTGTAACAATTAAAAATACTATGGGACAAAGCTTTTGTATATATCTTTTCAGTGTTTGGATGAACTATTTAGTGTTCAAAATACATATTAGAAAAGTATATAGAAAGCAAATTTGTAAGATAAACATTTGTCTCAATAATTTAGTAAAGGAATAGCTAAACAGAAAGATTGTGAAGAAAAAATAAATATAAGAGTAGAGATTAAATATATATTAGTATGTGATTGTTGCTGTCTAATCATTAACCCGTGTCCGACTTTTGTAACCCTATGAACTGTAGCCTGCTAGATGCCTCTGTCCATGGGATTTCCCAGGCAAGACTACTGAAGTGGATTACCATTTCCTTTTCTAGGGTATCTTCTGGACCCAGGGAACAAACCCATGTCTCCTGAACTGTAGGCAGATTCTTTACTGCTGAGCCATCAGGGAAGCCACCAGTGGTTCAAAAAAGTCAGAGGTTGGAGTATTGAAAATATTGGTAAATTATGTTATTCTTTGATGAGATTGACTAGGAAATAAAGACAGATGACACAAATAAACAACTATGGGAATGGAAATGGGGTTGCTTCTCAGGTCACAGAGACATTAAAGATGAGTGAATACTGTGAATGATTTCATGAATATAAATATGAGGATTTACATAAAGTTGGAAAATTCTATAAGATACAACATAAGATACATGCTAAAACAAACACAAAAGTGAAACATTTAATTGTCAAGAAATTGAATTTTAATTATATTTCACATTGCAAAGTCTGAGTCCTTTAGTTTCAATTTTTTTCTAAATTATTTTGCTAATAAACTTTTTAATGGGAAGAAGCTAGATATTTATTTCTGTCAATGAGAAATATAGTATGGAACCAATGAAGGAATAAAGTAGGAGATCAGTGGCTTCTGTTTTCTTCCAAAATGGGAAACATATTCATTTTTTCCCTCTATGTGTAATTAAAACTTCAAGGAACAAAAACAATTTGTTCTCTCAGGAAATGCACATTCATCTTGTGGAGAGAAAGACAATTAGTGAGAGTTGGACTGTGAACAAAGCTGAGTGCCAAAGAATTGATGCTTTTGAACTGTGGTGTTGGAGAAGACTCTTGAGAGTCCCTTGGACAGCAAGGAGATCCAACCAGTCCATCCTAAAGGAGACCAGTCCTGGGTGTTCATTGGAAGGACTGATGCGAAAGCTGAAACTCCAATACTTTGGCCACCTCATGTGAAGAACTGACTCACTGGAAAAGACTCTGATGCTGGGAGGGATTGGGGGCAGGAGGAGAAGGGGACGACAGAGGATGAGATGGCTGGATGACATCACTGACTTGATGGACATGAGTTTGAGTGAACTCTGGGAGTTGGTGACGGACAGGGAAGCCTGGGGTGCTGTGACTCGTGGGGTCGCAAAGAGTCGGACATGACTGAGCGATTGAACTGAAGGTTTTCATAGATCTGTGAGCAAACTCAGAAGACATAGACACATAAAACATTGCTGAAAGTTTCAGTCATATTGTTCAGTGTCCCCAGATAAGGCAGCTCTTCCTGTGTTCTCAGCCTTATCTAAGGAGCTCTCTAAACAGGGGAAGGAGACAGCCAGGAGGAGTCCTCCCTGGGTCAGAACAAACTTCAAACACTGATTTTAGAAACTATCCCTTCAAAGGATCCTGCACTTTGTTTTATACATCCATAGAACAATTAATATTCTAGGGCAGGATTGAAAACTCTACAGCAACTGGCAGTCTAATAGCTGCATGTGGTCAGAGAAAGGACATTCAAAATAAGGCCTATTAAATGACTGCCATCCCAGGGTTAATTGTGGACATAACCATGACTGTGCTTATGATGAACAGTATCAAGAGACCTAACACTCTAGTAGAGTAAGGGAGGATAGAGTTCACTAAATTATTCGATCCAATCACTGAACGTGAACGTGAATGTGAAGTTGCTCAGTCGTGTCCGACTCTTCGCAACCCCATGGACTGTAGCCTGCCAGGCTCCTCTGTCCATGGGATTTTCCAGGCAAGAGTACTGGAGTGGATTGCCATTTCCTTCTCCAAGGGATCTTCCCAACCCAGGGATCGAACCCGGGTCTCCCATACCGTAGACAGACGCTTTACCATCTGAGCCACCAGGGAAGCCCTAATCACTAACCAAACATTAAAGCAAACAACAAAAAAAGGTCCCCAGTGTGTGTGTGTGTGTAAATGGGGAGGACCAATAACCAGAAGTTTCTACACTATATCATCTAAAATATCTAGTTTCAACAGAAACAAAGATGAGGCATGCAAAGAAACATGGTTCAGTTCAGTTCAGTCACTCAGCCATGTCCGACACTTTGTGACCCCATGGACAGCAGCAGGCCAGGCTTCCCTGTCCATCACCAGAAACATGGAGATATTACCAACTACCAGAAAAAAATATTAGGCGACAGAAGCTGCCTTGTGAGTGTGGCTAGATTTTGTGTTTAAAAGACAAAAAGTGTAACTGGACTCTGGGAGAGGGAGAGGGTGGGATAATTTGGGAGAATGGCATTGAAACATGTATACTATCATGCAAGGAATGAATCACCAGTCTATGTTCCATACAGGATACAGGATGCTTGGGGCTGGTGCACAGGGATGATCCAGAGAGATGATATGAGGTGGGAGGTGGAAAGGGGGTTCAGGATTGGGAACTCATGTACACCCGTGGCAGATTCATGTCAATGTATGGCAAAACCAATACAGTATTGTAAAGCAAAATCAAGTAAAAATAAAAATTTAAAAAAAAAAAAGACAAAAACTTTACCTAAAAAACTAAAAACAGAGTTACCATATAATCTAGCAATCCCACTCCTGGGCATATATCTAGAGAAAAACTCTAATTTGAAAAAATATATACACACACCCCAATGTTCTTTGCAGCAGTATTTACAAAACCAGGGCGTGGAAACAACCTAAATGCTCACTGACAGTTAAATGCATAAACAAGCAGAGGAAAATCCTCAGCCACAAAAAAGAATGAAACAATGCCATTTGCAGCAATATGGATGGACCTAGAGATTATGATATTAAGTGAAGTAAATCAGACTGAATAAGACAAGTATCATATTATATCACTTAAATGTGGAATCCTAAATATAATTCAAATGATCTTATTTACAAAACAAAAACAGGTTCACCAAGACAAAGAAAACAAACTAACAAAATTATGGTTACCAAGGGGAATGGGGGAGGGATAAATTAGGAGTTTGGGATTAGTAGATATAAACTACAACATATAAAATGATAAACAACAACTTCCGACTGTATAACACTGGGAACTATATTCAATATCTTGTAATAACCCATGGTTGAAAACAATATGAAAAAGAAAAATATATATATATATATACATATATCTGAATAACTTTATACCAGGATCTAACACAACATTGTAAATCAACTNCAAAAATTCAAAGTAGCCATTAAAAATACTTTCAGATACCTAAAATTAATGATTAAAGAAATAAAGGAAGCCATCATGAAATGATAAATACAGAATATGAATAAAGAAGATAAATTTTTAAAAAGAACTAAATGAAATGCTGGACTTGAAAATTACAATAACTGAAATTTTTTTAAAAATCAGCTTTGAACTCAGCAGTGATAACCTTAACTCGAAGTTGGCAGAACCTATTCTCCCACCTGTGACTTGTATAACCTTGTGAAGTTTAACTGTCTTGCTAGCCCCACTAATCATGAACTGCTTGTCATTGCACTTTTATGAGAGAGCAGTATACTGTTTCATTTCAGCCACTTTAATTTTGGTGTCTTTGTAGTAAAGTTGTAGATATATTGTATTGTTAAGATAATTAAATGATATATTTATAAAGTTTTTCATAATGTGTCCAGTAATTATAAATGCTCAGTAAAAGATAATTAGACATATTTTTCTCCATCCCCAGGAAGAAGTACAGAAGTATCTCTTTCTCTATCTCTATCTCTATCTCTCTCTTTAATTTCTCATCTCCCTCCCCTTTCTGAAACCATCTAGTCTTTCTCCCTCAAGAACACTGTACTCTTTTGATTCTTTTCTTGGCCAGCATTTGGTCTTTTCTTTCTTTGGTCCACCAATGGCTATTTCTCAAGCTTTTCCTGTTCATGTTCTGCTATTTTGGCAGATTATGTTTCTCAGGTGAAATCTATCAAATCTGCACTCATAATATTTATCAATTTTTATGTCTACAAGGTTCACCATCTAAAGACAGACATAAGACCCAGGCCAACACTTCTAAATTTCTGTTGCATATATCTGCCTCTTCTTTGAGCTTAATATGTCAAGACTGATCTTGTTATTGATTTTCTCATGATAAACAACCTTCTACATTTTCTAAGATTTAGCATCCCCTCACAACTTTAGGCTAAAAATGAAAACAGAACTTCAGTTCTCCTACTCCTTATAGTATCATCTAAATTTTTAAGGTACAGTTGCTTGTAATCCTATTATTTTTTAGCAGAGAGAATACTTCTTCTCCATGGCATCTTCTCTGACCTTTGATCCAGTTCCTCTATCTTGTCTATTCAATGTTTGGGTCTTCAGCTCACTACAGTGCAATCCCCTTTTCATCTGTACTATCTTCTGTCCTCCATCAAAATATTAATCCTTGTAAGAAGAAACTATTACTCATACTTTTCTGATTTCACCCACTTTAAATACAGTGAGCCTTTCTTAAATGCTCAGGGTTGACTGAAAAAAAAAATACCCAACCCCAAAACTGAGAATATGCTTTATTTGGTGAACTTTCTGAGGATAGTAGCCAGGTTTACAGCTTTTCAGATAGTTTTTAGATACTGTTCTGAAGAGGTAAGGGAAGAGCCAGTAAATGTAGAAGTTTTGCTGAAAAAAAAAATGTAGATGAAAAATCAAAAGATTACTGCTAAACACAAAGAAATCCCAGACATCTGAAATCAATTTTAATGCCTTTCTGTAAATGGGAAGATGTAAGAGCCTGAGATCAATGAAATTATTCCTTTGGTATTCATCTTAACTATCAAGGGCCAGTATCCTAAATTTCTTCATTTGGAATTCCCCTCAGGGTGCACCATTTGTGGGGTGAGATTCAGTGGTTCATGACTTGATGATTTGAAGGCAAGAAACATTCCTTATTTACTAAAAAAATAGGCAGACAATATTTTTTGTTCACACCAGGAATGGACTCTGTGACTAGAGGGACGAAGTGTGTTTATGGTGAGGGGAAGAGCAAATTGAATGAATATTAGGGATACAGTTTATTCCACTCTTCAACAAAACAAAACTAACGGAGTAGCAGGAAGCCTTGGTTATGAGCAGAATACAGACTCTGAAAGTTTTAAATCCCCAGAGACTCCCCAGAAGACAAGTCACATATTATACAAACCCCTGTAACTAATGAGAGCAAATTACAAAGTTAGGTGAGAAAGTTCTTTTCCTCTCTCTGATGAAGAAGAGAGAAATCCCTGAGGGTCTCTTAACCAGAAACAAACCTCTAGAGCTGAGGAACTTCAAACAGGTGATTAGCAGATAACATCTTTATAGTGTTAGGAGGAAAGGCTCTAAGCCATTATAATTCAGAGCGTGTTGGGAATGGATCACAGCTCATGTGGCCTAACTTCACACCTCGTGTCAGAAACTCTGGAACCATAGAAAGCTGAGGGGCATAGTCAGGGTCTTTTTCCTTACTAGTCAGGGTCTTTTTCCTTACTTGTCAGGTGGGGAGATTTGAAACTGGAATGTACAGGAACTTTCCCAGTGTCACTAAACTAGCAATGATAAAATCAAAAATCTGGAGTCTTTGACCAATGATGTAAGTTGATCTTTACCTTTTTTGAGTTATGAACAAAGCATTTTTCCAACAATGTCAAGACTATCATATAAGAATATAATTAATACTGAATTGGCTTTGGAGCCCTGATAAAATACACAAGGTAGGAAACTATTCTTGATATGGTTTGACTGTTTTCTTCATGATCAATTCACTACATTTTCTTCAAATTTACTATTTCTCTTTGACTTTAAATAATAGTGTATTATTTTGTCAGTGGATCTATCTATATTCCAAACTAAATTTGAGACAGTTTGATTTAGCAATAACTTCAGAGAGAACTGAGAGTGAGGTAGAGTACCCTCATCCCCTTCACAAACACAAACACGCAGGATATGCCAAAAGTAGAAGGAGATTCTGATATTCCTATTCTACTGAGGATGATTCTTCAAGTAGTCATTTACAACACAGTTGGGCAAAAACTGGATAAGGAAGGGGCTACTTTGAATCTGAATCACTGATTCTTTGCATTTTCAAAATTCTTCTGGATTTAACTGTGTCTGTGAAAACAAATTTGAGGGGGCCTGTCTTGGAAGAAATATGGCCTACTGTGTGAAATCAGGCTGTTCTGCAAGTAGTGAGTTAGAAAAAGCTTGGGTTTACACCATGGAGCTATTAAAACAACTTCTTTTTCTGCCAATATATTTTCTCTTTGGGGAACCTAGGTAATTTTAGTTTACAAACAATAAAATTTCCTTTGTTATAGAGTTATTGTAAAGAGTTCTGAGAATTTAAGAATCTCAGCTTATAAATGGCTCTACAGGTAGAAGGGATTCTTAGCAAAGACTTAGAGATAAACAGAAGGACATTGTCTTCATTTTTCTTTAAGATTTCAGGTTCTAACCAATTTCTCCAAGAAGGGATAGTGACTTTGGGATTCTCTTATAGTTGTAAGCCATTGTCCAAATATAGTCCCAAAACAGCTTGGAAGTTAGCTATCAACATTCACCCCTCAGATAGACAACATTACACATAGGAAGTTTCTGAGTCAGACAGTGACTCTGTCTATTAACTACTTGATAGTTTTTTCAGGGTTTAGAGTCAAATTCAAAGCTTAATCACCAAATTCATCAGAATTTCCTTCATCTGGAGATGAATTAGAATATTTTCTGTTCTGTTAGTATTATGGGCTGGTAAAATCATTAATAAGGGCAAGAAAGAGCCATAATAAGTAACAAGTATTTGTTTACAGAAACAAATAATATATTGGAAAAAACATCACCTACATACACATGGTGAATTACCAAACTAAATGATCTATCAGAAATTGTAAACTTGGACTTCTCTGATGGTCCAGTGGTTGGGAGTCCACCTGCCAATGCAGGAGACATGGTTTGACCCCTGGTCCAGGAAGATTCCATATGCCACAGGGCAAATAAACCCATGTGCCACAGCTACTGAACATATGCCCTAGACCCTGCATGTGACAACAAGACAAGGTACCACAATGAGAAATTCACGCATGCAAATACAGAGTAGTCCCTGCTCACTGCAACTAAAAAAAATCCCATGCGCAACAACGAAGATCTGGCACAGACAAACATAAATAAATATATAAATTTTAAAAAATGATTTTTAAAAGAGAAATTGTAGATTTCACTATTTATTTAACCCAACATTTCAAAGGATAATGGAAATTTTAATATTTATTTGTCTTTTTTCATATTTCAGAAAATTCAACAATGAAGATCAATCAGACAATCCTGAAAGAGTTCATCCTTGTTGGCTTTTCTGTTTACCCACGTGCACAGACATTCCTCTTTGGGGTTTTCTTTTGCCTCTACCTTCTCACCCTCACAGGTAATCTGGCCATCATGGGTCTCACTTGGGTGGACAGACGTCTCCACACACCCATGTACCTCTTCCTTAGTGCACTCTCTTTCTCTGAGACCTGCTACACCCTGACCATTATCCCCAGGATGCTGGCAGATCTCCTGGCCAAGAAAAGAAGCATTTCATCCATAGGTTGTGGCTTGCAAATGTGTTTCTTCTTGGGATTTGGTGGCACTAATTGTTTCATTCTCACTTTGATGGGATATGATCGCTTCCTGGCCATCTGCAACCCTCTCAGATATCCTTTGCTTATGACCAACATGGTGTGTGGAAAACTTGTGGTCTCTGCTTGGGCTGCTGGCTTCTTTATTTCTGTGACAGAGATTGCATTGATATTCAGGGGCTCTTTCTGCAACCCCAACCTTATCAAACACTTCTTCTGTCACATGAGGGCTGTTGTGAGGCTGTCCTGTCTAGACAGTGACCTCACAGAATTCATTGTAACAGCAATCTCAGTGTCAGGCTTGATGGGCACCTTTCTGCTCATTATCCTCACTTACATTTTCATTCTTTCCACTGTCCTCAAGATCCCTTCAGCTGAGGGCAAGCAGAAGGCCTTTTCTACCTGTGCCTCCCACCTCACAGTGGTCATCATCCACTTTGGTTTTGCATCTATTGTTTATCTGAAGCCAGAAGCATCAGGGGGAGATGACACAGTGATCGCAGTTCCCTACACTGTCGTCACTCCTTTCCTCAGCCCTCTCATTTTTAGCCTCAGGAATAACGACATGAAGAATGCTTTCAGAAAGGCCCTTGGAAAGACACATTTCTTGAATAAGCAATCTTGGATTATGGAAGATTATGAGAACATATATAACTGAATGTTCTCATAAATCAGGAGCATTTACCCTGTGACATGTAAAATCTGTACCATTTAGCTTTTTCCAGAGGTTGACATATGGGGATCAAGTGATTGATTCTGGAACCTACGCCTTGACAAGCACTTACTTAGCCTGAAATATGTCCAACAACTTCTATTCTCTGTCCCTGTAGATTTTAGGCTTCTATCAATGAATCTCTGGGTGCACTTCACTTTTGATGCAGTGGGGGAAGCAAGATTATGGAAAGAAAAAAGCAAAACCTTTGACCACTTCACTATGAAATGCTTTTGAGAGCTAGAGATGTAAAAGTTGAAGAATTTTTCTAGGTAATATTGTAAGAAACTGATTTGTTCCTTCAGGATATAAACCATTTCTGATATGAGATATAGTATGTATAAATCTTCAA
>SJYQ01002543.1:350167-381955 GCA_006410935.1 Redunca redunca | reverse complement strand
ATGATTGTGTCCTTCTAATGATGGAATTAGACACTAGATTCTGACTACACAGGATGTTTTGGAACAATGATTCAAATAAGTAAATTGGACAGTAAAGTCTATATTTTCTAAGTCTATGGGAACCTATCAAAGGCTGAATATAAACTACTTTATTTATGAAGATGGCATTAAACAGCTAACCTTAAAAAAATGCCTCAATATTGAGTGGTTTAACAACAAAAAGGTGTTTTTGAATAATTTTGGCAGACTATAGGTAATGAAGGTAATAAGGTACACACAGAACCAAACACTTATTTTACCTAGAGGAAAATAAATATTGTATAGGTTATATATCACAGAGAGTTTTTAGTAATCTTAGTGAAATTCCCAACATACAAGCTTAAGAAATTTCTGAATCCTTTCTCAGTTCTGCTGCTAACATGTCCTCTCATGAAGGATACAATTACTATACTAAGGATTGGTGTATATAAAATATATAAAAGCTTTGGAATAATTTCTGATCTATATTATTTATGGGGATGTTCTAAAGATAAGTAAGATAATGGGTGAAAATTATTATGCACTTGCCCCAATTCAGGTTATCTATTGCTATGACTGTTTCCTTCCCTGGGACTATTTTTGTAATACACATGCAGGCAGAATATTTGCCTTTATATTTGCGGTTATTGCTTTAGTAGTACTTCTCCCATTTTTGTTCCATTCCTAAAAACTAAAACCTAGAAAATATCTAAATGTTTAGAAGTGAAGAAACACATTTATAAATAAAAGGTAAATAAATCAAGAAATCCTGTGAATATTAGAAAAAATACTTGAACTGGAAGAAATAAAAATACTACAAGTCAAAGCTTTTGGATGTAGCTTTTCAGTGCTTGGATAAATATATAGCATTCAAAATATATCGCATTTAAAATGTTCATAGGCGGAATATTTATAAGATAAGCATTCATCTTTAAAACTTAGTAATAGCTAAGCACAAAAAGATTGTGAAAAACAATATTCCTTGCTGAAATTTATGAAGAAATAAAGACAGAAGACACAAACAATCTTAAGAATGGAAATCTGGATGTTTCTCAGGTCATACAGACATTAAAGATAAGATAATTCTGTAAATTATGTTATGTTCATAACATAATTTGAGAATTTGGACGAAATGGGAAAAATCCTATAAATACATGCTAAAGCTGACATAAAGGAGAAACAGTTATTTAATTCTCAAGAAAATGAATTTCAATTAATATTTTTTGTTGAGTTCTGCCCTAAGGCCACAGGCGCAAGGCCTTCCATCATCATCACAGAAGTAGAGCCCAGAACCAAAGTTATGTCTGGAACTGACTGACAGCCTCTGTAATTGTTGCCAAAAGATCCCCTCATCATCAACAGCAGGCTTCCTGACTCCAAATTAGCAAAAGTACCCACCCCAGTAGTCACCCAATAGTCCCCTAACCAATCACCTAATGCCAGTCTCGCAGCAGGAACTTTCTTTGCCTTGAGGGTATACAAATTGGCATTGCAGTTGGATTCTTTACCAGGTGAGCCCCCTGGGAAGCCCAAGAATACGGAGTGGGTAGGCTATCTGTTCTCAAGAGGATCTTCCCAATCCAGGAATCAAACCAAGATCTCCTGCATTGCAGGTGGATTCTTTACCAACTGACCTATCAGCTGCTGCTGCTGCTGCTAAGTCGCTTCAGTCGTGTCTGACTCTCTGCAACCCCATAGACGGCAGCCCACCAGATTCTGCCATCCCTGGGATTCTCCAGGCAAGAACATTGGAGTGGCTTGCCATTTCCTTCTCCAATGCATGAAAGGGAAAAGTGAAAGTGAAGTTGCTCAGTCATGTCCGACTCTCCGCAACCCCATGGACTACAACCCACATGGCTCCTCCATCCCATGGGATTCTCCAGGCAAGAGTACTGGAGTGCGGTGCCATTGCCTTCGTGAGTTATCAGGGAAGCCCCCAAATTGGCTCAGTTCAGTTCAGTTCAGTCGCTCAGTCATGTCCGACTCTTTGCGACCCCATGAATTGGAGCACACCAGCCCTCCCTGTCCATCACCAACTCCCAGAGTTCACTCAGACACACATCCATCGAGTCAGTATGCCATCCAGCCATCTCATCCTCTGTGGCCCCCTTCTCCTCCTGCCCCTAGTCCCTCCCAGCATCAGAGTTTTTTCCAATGAGTCAACTCTTCGCATGAGGTGGCCAAAGTACTGGAGTTTCAGCCTCAGCATCATTCCCTCCAAAGTAATCCCAGGGCTGATCTCCTTCAGAATGGACTGGTTGGATCTCCTTGCAGTCAAGGGACTCTCAGGAGTCTTCTCCAACACCACAGTTCAAAAGCATCAATTCTTCCATGCTCAGCTTTCTTCACAGTCCCACTCTCACATCCATACATGACCACTGGAAAAACCATAGCCTTGACTTAGACGGACCTTTGTTGGCAAAGTAATGTCTCTGTTTTTTAAAATGCTATCCAGGTTGGTCATAACTTTCCTTCCAAGGAGTAAGAGTCTTTTAATTTCATGGCTGCAATCACCATCTGCAGTGATTTTGGAGCCCCCAAAAATAAAGTCTGACACTGTTTCCACTGTTTCCCCATCTATCTGCCATAAAGTGATGGGACCAGATGCCATGATCTTAGTTTTCTGAATGTTGAGCTTTAGTCCAACTTTTTCACTCTCCTCTTCCACTTTCATCAAGAGGTTCTTTAGTTCCTCTTCACTTTCTACCATAAGGGTGGTGTCATCTGCATATCTGAGGTTATTGATATTTCTCCCGGCAATCTTGATTCCAGCTTGTGCTTCTCCCAGCCCAGCGTTTCTCATGATGTACTTTGCATATAAATTAAATAAGCAGAGTGACAATATACAGACTTGACATACTCCTTTTTCTATTTGGAACCAGTCTGTTGTTCCATGTCTAGTTCTAACCATTGCTTCCTGACCTGCATACAGATTTCTCAAGAGACAGGTCAGGTGGTCTGGTATTCCCATCTCTTTCAGAATTTTCCACAGTTTATTGTGATCCACACAGTCAAAGGCTTTGGCATAGTCAATAAAGCAGAAATAGATGTTTTTCTGGAACTCTCTTGCTTTTTCTATGATCCAGCAGATGTTGGCAATTTGATCTCTGGTTCCTCTGCCTTTTCTAAAACCAGCTTGAGCCATTTTTTATTTTTTTGCCTAGCATAAACCATATATTGGGGCATCCCTGGTGGCTCAGTCAGTAAGGAATCCACCTGCAATGCAGGAGACCCAGATTTGACCCCCTGGAAAAGGAAACGGTAACCCACTCCAGTATTCTCCCTTAAGAAATCCCATGGACAATGGAGCCTGGTGGTTTACAGTCCATGTAGTTGCAAGAGTTGGACACAAGTTTGCAACTAAACCGCTGCCAAACCATATACTATCTTGAAATTTCTCCCAGGAACATAGATGTAAAAATCTCAATTAAAATAAAACCAACCAAGTACATATACTCAAGTTCAATTTAGTTCAGAATTGTAAAGTTTTCAAATTTGGAAATCATTCAGTGTAATTATCAGAAGAAAAAATACTAATCATGAGATTATTAATTGGTACAAAAAATCTTTTGATAATATTTAAAATCCATTCAGGTGACAGAAAAAAGCTTGTAGTGTAAAAGAAATTAAAAGAAATTCCTTAAACTAATGAAGATTATCAAACTTTTTACTTTATGATAAAATATTTAAATCTGTCCAGGTTCAGTTAGGAACAAGACAAGAAAAACTTCTCTAATCTATTCTATTCCATGTTATTCTAGACTGTTCAGTACAATAAGAAAAGAAAAGAAATGAAATTCATTAGCTTTATAAAGAAGACAAAGGGTGATTTCTTTATGATATGGTATGTTAGAAAATCCAAAATAAACTGCATGCAAATTATTAGAATTAATAATCAGTATACTGCTGGATACATGAACATAAATCAATTGTAGTTTCTTAAATTAAAAATTATAATGTAATATAAAATGTATACTACATGTAAAAGCTTTAAAACTATTAAGCCCCCTTGGAATAAAATTAATTACAGACAGGCAAAGCCTCTACAGAGAAATTTGTAAAGAATTACTAAAATAATTTTTTAAAAATATGTAAATCATGAGATATATAATTTCATGGGTTAGAAGAGTCAATGTTGTATAAATGCCCATTGTTTCCATACAAATCTGTTTCAAGAAAATCCCAATGGAAATTCTAATAGTTTCCTTTTTTATCTGAAAATGATGAAGTATATTAAAATTTATATGGTTTTACAAGCAGCCAAGATATTCTTGAAGGACAATTTAGCATGGTTTGTTTTACCAGATAACAGTTCTCATTATGCAACTGCAGCATGCTATTGGCACAGGTGACAAATACAACAAAAGAATTGAACAATGAGTCCCCAAATTTACATGCACATAGGTATACCAGGTGGCTAATTATAATTGTTACTATATTTCTTAGCATCCTTTGCATCCAGGATTAGCTAAGCAACTAAGTTTTTCCAATCACATGTAAGAAGACATAATGGGTGCAATGTCTACATGTCTCCCTTAAGAGCAGCGTCTCTCTTTCTGCTTTCCTGATGGCTAGGAAGGGGAAACCATTTGAACTCTGAAATAGAAGCCTTGTCTTGAGAATGGCAGAACCATTCTGTGGCTTGTACAACTTTGTGATGCTAAGCTGCACTGTCAGTCTTGCCTCCTGTGAACTGATCGTCACTGGTGTTATACAAGAGAGAAATAAATTCTGTCTCATTTCAACCACTTTAAGGGACTTGGTAATTGAGGCTGTAGCTACATTGTGTGAAGATAATTAAAGGAGATTTTTTCTAAAAACTTAAACAAATTGTCCAGTGAATGACAATTGTATGTATTTTTCCAGCATCCATTGGAAAAAGTATAAAAGCACTCCTTTCTGCTTCACTTGATTACTAAGGTACTTTCTCGTTTTTCTCATCTCCCTCTCCTTTCTGAAGCTATATACCCCTTCCCCTCAAGAAAACTGCTCTCATGATTCTTAGCCAACTTTTGATCTTTTGGAACTCTTCTTTGGTCTACCAACGGCCATTTTCAAGCTCTTGTTCATCTTTCTCTCTTTTATAATATCTGGTTTTCTCACTGAATCTGTCAAATTTACTCCTGTTATATTTACTATTTTTTAGTACTTAAAAATTTATAAAGATTGGCAAAACCCAAGCCAACATTTCTAACTTATTGCTGTATATACCTGCCTCTTTTTTTGTGCCTAGTGTGTGAAGACTGAACGCATCACTGTTTTTCTTCTGTTGTTCCTCCTTTTGTGTTTTCTAAGAGTTAGCATCTCCTCACTCCTTCAAGCTGAAACTCAGAAATACACCTTATAGCATCATCTAATCTGTTGTAAAGACTATGTTTAAGGCTCTATTATTTTGCTTCCCTTATAGCTCAATCAGTAAAGAAGCTGCCTACAATGCAGGAGACCCAGGTTCAATCCCTGGGTTGGGAAGATCCCCTGGAGAAGAAAATGGTAACCCACTCCAGTATCCTTGCCAGGAAAGTCCCATGGACAGAAGAACCTGGCAGGCTACAGTCCATGGAGTCGCAAGAGTCATACATCACTTAGTGATTAAACCATCATTTTGCAATAACAACAAACTTCATTACAGAGAGGAGTAAAAATTACTTATATTAGGTGGGTTCACTCCCCAATATTGCATTCTAAACAAGAATGCTTTTGGCCTCTCTTTGAACATTTCCAGTAATAAAGAGATTAACACATAACTTTGGCCACCTGATCCGAAGAGCTGACTCATTTGGAAAGACCCTGACACTGGTAAAGATTGAGGGCAGGAAAAGAAGGGGATGACAGAAGATGAGATGGTTGGATGGCATCACCGACTCAATGGACATGAGTTTGAGTGGGCTCCAGGAGTTGGTGATGGACAGGGAAGACTGGCATGCTGCAATTCATGAGGTCACAGAGTGAGACACGACTGAGCGACTGAACTGAACTGAAATGATAGGGAATAATGAACCCCATTTGGGACAGTTCTAGTAGACAGGGAAGCAAAGGGACTGACAGGACATGAATGGCAGTCAGGACACCCAGATTTATGACAGAAGAAAAAAAAATGTATTTTCAACAGATTCAGGTTTGTACCAGGCATCATGAATCTGAAATTACTCCTCTGCATACCTTCATCCAATTATCCTGAGGTCTTCCTATGTGCTCTCTAAGCCCAGTTCTATTCAAAAAAGGATATGAAAGGGGGCAAACAAAAAAAGAATGCTTTCGTCTTTGGAGCCTGTAGACCTAAGCATGGGAAGTAAAGAATCTCTCCTTCACACATACAGACAAGTTATATAAATGCAAAAGCGGACAGAGTTTGACAAATAATATTTTCTCAACATTTAATAGCTTAGAAAGATTGCCAGAATTAGTCCTTAACTCGCTTATTTTATTTTGTAATTTCCTCAACAGATTTTTAGATTTGGGTTAGCTTTATATCTGTCTAGTATGCAGATAAATGACCTCTTTAGCACCTCTGAAAATAGAATGTGTAGAAGCACTGCACAGATGACACTCTGGCAATGAACTTAAGGACTTTATCCTGCATTCCTCCAGAGCTATATCGCTCCAGATTGTGTTCTTTCATCATATCATGGATTTCCTTGAACAAATGGTCCCTGAGGTGACTTGGACATAGTCTTCTTAGGGAGAGGTAAATCACCATGGCAGTATGTCCTAAGGGATTATATCCTAAAGATGTGATTATAAGGGCTATCTACTGTTGCTCCTGCTTACTTAAGAAGTATCCCATCTTAAGCCATCTGCCAAACCTCTTTCCTGTCATGCCACACATTACTCAGAGACCAACATGAAACATCAATTTTATTGAAGAGTGGCTGGGGCTGCCCACCCCTGCTTGACAGAGAAAGGTAACTAATTTACTGATAAACACCCTAAGATGGGTATTTGAGTGAATGCAGAGGACTAGCAATCAAAAGAGAAAAAGATGAAACTCTATGAAGATATTATCTTTACTCAGGCTGCTGCTGCTGCTGCTGCTGCTAAGTCACTTCAGTCATGTCCAGCTCTTAGTGACCTCATGGACTGCAGCCTACCAGGCTCCTCCATCCATGGGATTTTCCAGGCAAGAGTACTGGAGTGGGGTGCCATCACTTTCTCCTTACTCAGGATAGATACCCTCAGATTCTTCCTCAGTTCCCTTTGGTTTTCTGATTCCTCATAATCCTGAGAAAACTCTTGGTTTCTTCAGATGTTCAATTGGCTTAAAAATCTCAAAAAGCTTAGTTGTCCAAGCAACTCATGCCTAGTACCCTGTTCTTTTACTCATCTCTGAATATTTATTATTAAGAATTTGGTGCCTAAGAAATATACATTTGAAATGTTCACAAATGTAAGAATATTATTAAGCTACATAGTGGAGAAGGGTCGGAGATCTTGAATGTGATAGAAAAAATAGGAAATTGTGTATGGAAAGAGGGATCCAGAGAGCAGAATTTGATAGTAGAAGAGTTAGACATCAATTTTGTATGTATTCAGAAAGTAGCACTCCTTGCCCTAAGACCAGGTCCAAAGCCATACCTACTACTTTCAGTCCATATCTGTATATCCCAAATTTAAATGAGATTTTAAAGACCTACTGGTTGAATTTTACTGTCATGCACAGATGAGCTCAAACACAATGCAACATAACATGGCAAAACAAAGCACACTTTGTTTCAACCCGAATGAGTGAGTTTATCTGGCTGTATACTGTACTTATGAACATCTACCAATTTCCATGGAAGGTGTATAGGATAACACTTTTGTTCCCAAATATCCATGAACAGATCATCTGACTTTACCTCAGCTCCACAATTTTCTAGATGTATGATCTTGAACAAAAGTCACTCATCTTTCTGCCATTTATAGAGAACAAAGTGCTTAAACTCATTGGGCTCTTATGAGGATTAAGTCAGCATATAAAAAGTACTAAGAACCTTGAACACACTAATCAATTTTATTTTTATGTCTTCTCTGAATGCCATATGGGCACAGACTATGATAGTCATGATAGCGATTCCAGACAGGAATTAGGACTCTCAGTTGATTCACCAAGTTCTTTACTAACTGAGGTATGAGTATTCAATTTGTGATGATCAAAGAAAGACATCAAAGAAAACAAAATAGACTTAATTTACTCTGAAAATGAGATATACTTGTGTATAGGTCTCTGCCCAGTTTGTCTCTGGACAAATGTATATGTAGCTTCCTGAAGAACACCATTAGGAGTCAGGCAATTTATTGTTCAGCTTCATTTATGTAAGATCTATGAAGTAGAAGTCCAGGGAAGGCAATGGCACCCCACTCCAATACTCTTGTCTGGAAAATCCCATGGATGGAGGAGCCTGGTAGGCTGCAATCCATGAGGTCGCAAAGAGTCAGACACGACTGAGCGACTTCACGTTCACTTTTCACTTTCATGCATTGGAGAAGGAAATGGCAACCCACTCCAGTGTTCTTGCCTAGAGAATCCCAGGGATGGGGGGGCCTGGTGGGCTGCGTCTATGGGGTCGCACAGAGTCGGACACGACTGAAGTGACTTAGCACAAGCAGCAGCATGAACTAAAAGTCAGAAAGAAATCAAAGAAATCATGCTGGCATAAATAGACATTTGAGGTGATGCAAGTTACCCCATCCAGCTCAGGAAAACTGTGGATTTCAGTTCTACAGACCTATAAAATCACTAGTCGTTTTAAAATATTGAGGACATTTGACACTCTGGCCAAATCATTCTCACCTAAATTGTCTCTTTAATTGTCATATAAGCCAATGATTTAGGAATGACAGATACTATGACCAGCAGTAACAGTATTTCTATGTGATAAATTTAAAAAACAGGTTAAGCCTCCTACCTCTGAAATAGAAGAGGAACCTTAAGTTTCCCAAATTATAAATTATTGGTTACATATGATATGTGGAGCATTTAGTGAGGATAAAGAAGTGAGTTTTTCCTGTTCTTGAAGAGGAAGAATCCAGGAAACTACATAAATGCTCCATAGGTCTGTTAATAGAGTCATAGTCACAGCAACAGATGTGAGTGGTCTACTGGACAAAGTCATCATAGAAGAATTGATATTTATAATGTTTACCGCCTGCAAAGGACCAGAAGTAGAAAGCAGAGTGGTGTCTTAAAGAACTTTGATGTGATTGGAGGACTAAATAAGACTAGTGGTTGATAGATGTGGAAGAGAAGGTAACCACGAAAGGGAGCATTTGACAGTAAGCAAAAGATGAATTGTATGATACCATCCATATAATTTAGTCCTGAGAGGACCTACAGATAAAGAGCTGCTCTTGGTTCTAAAGGGAAGTTCAGTGAAAAAAACTTAGAACTCTTCCTCGCTAATTATTTTTTGGAACCTAAGCTGTCAAATGAGAAGTGTGTTTAAACAGCTTACCTCTGTGTGATTGCTGAAGCTTCAGGTTCATCTGCCCTGTGCTGTCACGGTGGTAGAATGCTACCCTGATGCCATAAAAATCCTGAAGTGCCAATAAAGTGTTTCTCCAAGAATGACAAGGAAGAAAACACGCTGCCCAGAAGTTAGAGTACATAGAAAAGTGGTGGGGGAGGTGGGCAAATAACACAAGAGTTAAGAGCTTGTATTACATTGATAAAGTTATCTGGGGGATCTGAATACTGTGGGTAGGGAAGGTAGATTGGAACAGGGTGTAGAAAATGGGGAGAGACAATGCCTGGCAGGGATTAGTGGCCAGAGTTGCAATGGCTAGAGAAGAAAATCCTTGGCAATAGCAGTGCAGTCCGAGTAGCAAATAGTATTCAATTTTCAATAACTGAGCTAGAATGCTATGAAGATTATGATGTAAAGTAATACTGAGGAGTGGGCATGAGTTAGGGTCATGGGCATCTCTGGGCACAAGGCACCCTTCTTCAGGTTCGCATTTGAACCAGCAGACTATTTAAGCCCCTGTGGTCTGAAGAACAAGACAGGCTTCAGAAGAAAAAAATAAATAAAAGAGGAAAAAGCTTCTGAACCAGGTGACAATTTTCCAGAGTGCTTCCCATTCTCCACCTCATTTTCTAGCAACTGTCCTCTGTCCCTCAGGATTGCTACTGGGGCAAATTGGAGCTTCAGCCAAATTTCATGCAGTGCTACAACTAATAAGAACTTTAGTTTGCATTCCATTTGTATAATTTATAAAATTTGTATCTGAATGATACAAATCCTGTATCACTGAGATACAAATCTTATTCAATATTACACAAATCAAGACAAGCTCATTCCACTAATATTTTTCAGTGTCTATTGATGCTTTTGAACTGTGGTGTTGGAGAAGACTCTTGAGAGTCCCTTGGACAGCAAAGAGATCAAAACAGTCAACACTAAAGGAAAGACTGATGCTGAAATTGAATTTCCAATAATTTGGCCACCTGATGTGAAGAGTCAACTCATTAGAAAAGACTCTGATTCTGGGAAAGACTGAAGGCATAAGGAGAAGGGGATGACAGAGGATGAGATGGTTGGATGGCATCACCAACTTGATGGATATGAGTTGGAGTAAGTTCCGGGAGATGGTGAAGGACAGGGAAGCCTGTTGTGTTGCTGTCCATGGGATCTCAAAGAGTTGGACACTACTGAGTGACTGAACAACAGCAACTGTGTCCTAGGCACTGCTCTACCTACTGAGAATAGAGGTGTGAAGACAGGTCCATGTTCAGACTGTCATTACTCAGGCTACTTCAGTTTCTGAATTCCCTTACTATGGCTCTTGGGCATTTCCAGTCACCATTTTTTAATTTTTCCTATATTGGATCATCATCTAGCCCAGAGGCACATTGTACTTCCTACTTATCCAGTTCCCAAACTTCCCGCCTCTCCAGGCTCTCTTGGAAAATTGTGTGTGTGCTTAGTGGCTCAGTCATATCCTCCTCTTTGCAACCCTCTG
Source organism: Redunca redunca (assembly GCA_006410935.1). Taxonomy (NCBI): domain Eukaryota; kingdom Metazoa; phylum Chordata; class Mammalia; order Artiodactyla; family Bovidae; genus Redunca; species Redunca redunca. The sequence continues at coordinate 370,999 of SJYQ01002543.1, read as the reverse complement.
GACTGTAGCCCACCAGGCTCCTCTGTCCTTGGGATTTCCCAGGCAAGAATACTGGAGTGGGTTGCCGTTTCCTCCTCCAAGGGATCTTCCTGACCCAGGGATAAAAACCATGCCTGCCTCTTGTGTCTTCTGCATTGCAGGCAGATTCTTTACCCCTGAGTCAAAAGTTTCTAACACATTAGATCAGTTTTCCAAACCTGGGTCATTGTGCACTAGAAGATGCAAAAAATATTCCAAGATCCAGACATGAATTGTTCCAAGGGAATCATTCCCTGATCTTCAACTCCACAGTCAGCTCTGCTTAAAATGTATTTGCTTGAGAAAGTATTTCTTCCTCTTTCCCACTTTTCTTTCAAAACCTTATTTTCCTCTGTATAACTGAATCTTACTGAGTGGAAGTGCCCCACAATGAAAGTTTATCAGTGCCAGTGTCACTGATGAGAACGTGAATGACTGGAAAGTGCATCTGTGTGCAATTCATGATTTCCATTTTGTTTCTTTCAACACAATTAAAATAGAAGCTAAATGAGTTGTCGAATAATAGGTCAAAAAATAATTTTGATAATAGATCTACTAATAGAAATTTAAAATAATTTAGTTTTTACTATAATAAAACAAATTCCATTCCCTGAGCTATGGTATATTAATGTCATTTAATTGTGTAAATTAGTTTTCTCAGTGTTTATATCTCCAAAATATAAAGTAATGTTGAATTTGATGCTGAAATCTTTCTCATTATGGTAATAAGTACTCCATGAATGCATACCACAACTGCAAAAAATGCAATTCAAATTATTATTAATATTCCAATAAATTTGTAAGTATTACTTTAAAAACATTATATTTTTGTTGATTTGTGAAATTATATAACAACAGGAGAAAATCTTTTTACAGTTATAAAACAGTTATATAACAAGAAGAGAAAATCTTTTTACAGTTTCAAGGGTATAGGAAACAAAAAAACTAAAAAAAATATGTAAGTAGATAGTGAAATCAAAAGTCTTGAAATTTTAAAATACATTCAGTTCACTTCAGTCACTCAGTCCTGTCCAACTCTGAGACCACACGGACTGCAGCATGCCAGGCCTCCCAGTCCATCACCAAATCCAGAGTTTACTCAAACTCATGTCCATTGAGTCGGCGATGTCATTCAACCATCTCATCCTCTGTCATGCCCTTCTCCTCCCACCTTCAATCTTTCCCAGCATCAGGGTCTTTTCCAATGAGTCAGCTCTTTGCATCAGGTGGTCAAAGTATTGGAATTTCAGCTTCAGCATCAGTCCTTCCAATGAATATTCAGGGCTGGTTTCCTTTAGGATGGGCTGGTTGGCTATCCTTGCAGTCTAAGGAACTCTCAAGAGTCTTCTCCAACACTACAGTTCAAAAGCACCTATTCTTCTGCACTCAGCTCTCTTTATAGTCCAACTCTCACATCCATATACGACTACTGGAAAAACCATAGCCTTGACTAGATGGACCTTTGTTGGCAAAGTAATGACTCTGCTTTTCAATATGTTAAGTTGGTCATAACTTTCCTTCCATGGAGTAAACATCTTTTAATTTCATGGCTGCAGTCACTATCTGCAGTGATTTTGGAGCCCAGATAAATAAAATCTGTCACTGTTTCCACTATTTCCCCATTTATTTGCCATAAAGTGATGGAACTGGATGCCATGATCTTAGTTTTCTGAGTGTTGAGCTTTAAACCAACTTTTTCACTCTTCTCTTTCACTTTCATCAAGAGACTCTCTAGTTCTTCTTCACTTTCTGCCATGAGAGTGGTGTCATCTGCATATCTGAGGTTATTGATATTTCTCCTGGCAATCTTGATTCCAGCTTGTGCTATATCCAGCCTGGCATTTTGCATGATGTACTCTGCATATAAGTTAAGTAAGCAGGGTGACAATACACAGCCTTGATGTACTCCTTTTCCTATTTGGAACCAGTCTGTTGTTTCATGTCCGGTTCTAAATGTTGTTTCCTGACCTGCATACAGATTTCTCAAGAGGCAGGTCAGGTGGTCTGGTATTCCCACCTTTTTCAGAATTTTCCACAGTTTATTGTGATCCACACAGTCAAGGCTTTGGTGTAGTCAATAAAGCAGAAATAGATGTTTTTCTGGAACTCCCTTCTTTTTTTCATGATCCAATGGATGTTGGCAATTTAATCTTTCATTTCTCTGCCTTTTCTAAATCCAGTTTGAACACCTGGAAGTTCTTGGTCCACGTACTGTTGAAGGCTCGCTTGGAGAATGTTGAGCATTACTTTGCTAGCATGTGAAATGAGTGCAATTGTGTGTTAATTTGAACATTCTTTGGCATTTCCTTTCTTTTGGATTAGAATGAAAACTGACTTTTTCCAGTCTTGTGGCCATTGCTTTTTTCCCCAAATTTTCTGGAATATTGAGTGCAGCACTTTCACAGCATTATCTTTTAGGATTTGAAATAGCTCAGCTGAAATTCCATCACCTCCACTAGCTTTGTCTATAGTGAAGCTTCATAAGGCCCACTTGACTTCACACTCCAGACATTCACAGGATGTCTGCCTCTAGGTGAGTGATCACATCATCATGGTTATCTGGATCACGAAGATCTTTTTTGTATAATTCTTTTGTGCATTCATGCCACCTCTTCTTAATATCTTCTGCCTCTGTTAGGCCCATGCTTTTTCTGTTCTTTATTGCACCCATCTTTTTCATGAAATGTTCCCTTGGTATCTCTAATTTTCTTGAAGGGATCTCTATTCTTTCCCATTGTATTGTTTTCCTCTATTTCTTCACATTGATCACTTAGGAAGGCTTTCTTATATCTCCTTGCTACTCTTTGGAACTCTGCATTCAGATGGATATATCTTTCCTTTTCTCCTTTGTCTTTACAAGTGCTTAAATTACACCAAAAATGAAAATGCTTGATGACATCTAACATGTGATCCAATCTCGAATGCCAGGTTACTGGCAATATTGATAGGAGATTGGAAAAGCACAGATGGATGACTAGGAAGCATAGGAATGCCTCTTTCACTTTCATGCCTTATGAGCAGTATCTGTTTTCTGTGACTGTTGTACAAATGACCACAAATTAGCTGGCTTAAAACAATAAAAATTTATGCTCTTACAGTTCTGGAGGCGAGAATTCTGAAATCAATGCCACGTGGCCAAATTCAAGGTATTGGCAGGGACATACTTCCCACAAGACACTAGCAAAAAGTCTATTCTTTACCTCCTTTGTCCCTGGCACTGCTGGCATTCTTTGTTTCATGGCCACACCACTGCAGTTGTCAAGGTTGGAATCTTCAAAACTCTCTATTTTCCATATTCATATTGCCTTCTCCTCTGTGCGTCTATTTCAAATTTCCCTCTGCCTCTCTGTTATAAGGACCCTTGAAATTGCATTTAAGTTTTATTGGGATGATCCAGGATAATCTCCTATGTCAATATATTTAATTTAACCACATTTACAAAGACTTTGTCATAGATGTCGTATTTACAGGTTCCAGGAATTAGGACATGGATAGTTTTTTGTGGTCCATTTTCCACCCATCACCTAGGAATGAGACAATATAATTCTAGCACAGAAAATATACCTAAAAAAACTTGCAAAATGAATGAAAAATTTACTCCTTTTTCTGGTACAGAATTCCATTTTCTCTTTTATATTCAATTATTTCTCCAACTGTGACAAAACAGTTCCCCAACCAGCCACCCTTCTCCAATATTGCCTTGACCTATAGCTCAAGTAATGTCCCTGAGCTATTTCTTAGTTCAGTTTCCCTTGAGAGATAAGCCCTCAGTCTCCATCTCACTATCATTCTTTCTTTTATCCATTCCATAAACAAGTATTGAGTAAAGATTCTATGAGGGTTAGGAGTTTGTGGAAAGTAAAAAAGGAACATATCATAAATAAGAAAATAAATACTGAAATACTAAGACTTGTTTTGAAACCACTCAGCAAACATTTATCAAATACCCGGTGTTGTTATAATTACAAAGTTATTGAGTACAATCCTCAAGTCTAAGAGTTTTTCCCTGGAGGTGGGAGGTGATACAGGAAAGGGATGGAACAAAATGATGTAGGAATAATTGATAATATACTGTTTAGTATCTTCAGAAGGTTGTAATCTGGGGATGTCAGCAGTTTGGTCTATTTGTCTTTCAACATCTTGCTCTTCCTGTTACTTTTTCAGGCAATCAAGTGGACAGAGATCATGAGAAATATGAGTGGACACCACATAGTAGAGTTTGTTTTGGTGGACTTCCCTACCTCCTCACCCCTTCAGCTGCTCCTCTTTGTACTATTCCTTGTAATTTTTTTCTTGACATTGTTGGAGAATGTACTCATTGTTTCCACCATCTGGCTCACTCCAAGCCTTCATCGCCCAATGTACTTTTTCCTTGGCCATCTCTCCTTCCTGGAGATATGGTATATCAATGTCACTGTTCCCCGACTCTTGGGGGCATTTCTTACCCAGGAGCATAGAGTCTCCTATGTAGGTTGTATGACCCAACTCTATTTCTTCATTGCCTTAGCTTGCACCGAATGTGTCCTGTTGGCAGTCATGGCCTATGACCGCTACCTGGCCATCTGTGAACCTCTCCGTTATCCTAGTCTCATGCCCTTCAGTATGGCCACTCGCCTTGCTGCTTCCTCGTGGGGTAGTGGCTTCTTCAGCTCCATGATGAAGCTTCTTTTCATTTCCAGATTGTCATACTGTAGATCCAATATCATCAACCACTTTTTCTGTGATATCTCTCCACTACTTAACCTCACCTGCTCTAACAAGAAACAAGCAGAACTAGTAGACTTCCTCTTGGCCCTGGTGATGATTCTGCTCCCTCTAATGGCTGTGGTTTCATCATATGCTGCCATAATTGCCACTATCCTGAGGATTCCTACTGCCCAGGGTCGTCACAAAGCCTTTTCCACGTGTGCCTCTCACCTGGCAGTGGTTGTTATCTACTACTCCTCCACTCTCTTTACCTATGCACGGCCCCAGGCCATGTACACCTTCAACCACAACAAGGTCATCTCTGTGCTCTATACTGTCATTGTACCATTTCTCAATCCAGCCATTTACTGCCTGAGGAACAAGGAAGTAAAGGATGCCCTCAGAAAGACAGTGCTGGGTAGGTGCCTGTATCCAGGGATATCCCAGATTGATGTACAATAAAACCTGACAAAAAAGGAACAGTATCCTAATAGTGACGTATTAAAGAATCATAAAATAGACTTAACAGGACCAAAATATCAGTTATCACCCTGCTTCTTTAAATAGTGTCAGGAAACTTCTTGATACAAACAAAAAATTATGAATTATTGATCGTATACAAGTGTTTCCAAACTAAGATTGAAATGGTTATAGAATCTCTGCATTTAAGTCACTTCAGTCATGTCTGACTCTGTGCGACCCCACAGATGGCAGCCCACCAGGCTCCCCTGTCCCTGGGATTCTCCAGGCAAGAACACTGGAGTGGGTATAGAATCTCTGGGGGGTTGTTAAAATGGATATTCTCAGAAAAATCTATGGAAAATCTGATAGAGTATGCATTGTTTGCCTAGTGGTAAAGAGCCCATATGCCAATCCAGGAGACATAAGAGATGTGGGTTTGATCCCTGGGTAGGTAAGATACTCTAGAGGAGAGCATGGCAACTCACTCCAGTGTTCTTGCCTTGAAAATCCAATGGACAGATGAGCCTGGTGTTCTGTAGTCCATGGGGTCTCAAAGAGCTGGACACAACTGAAGTGACTTAGAACACATACCTTGTTTGCAACCCTGACATGCATAATTTTCAACTTCTTAATAACTTTTTTTTCACAGCCAGTTTGAGATTCTTTACTCTAGAATCTTTACACAAGGCTGCTATTTTTCAAGTGAGAAAAATAGGTAATAAAAGGGACTTGCTGATGTGCATGTCAAAACAAAATCATGTAGAAATTGTTGTAGCAGTTTCAAGGATTCAAATTCTCAGATCCTAATACTGTGACAATCACAAAAGTATAATTAAACCCCGCAGACTGAAACTAATGTCACCTAATGCATACTCCTTATCTCTACAAGACTTATACCCACTGCAAGTCAAAGGAGGAAGACAATGCAGCACGGGTATTCAGCCATGTGTGCAACAATTAATATAGCTAAATAGTCACCTGCATCTCCTTCGTGTTAATTGAAGAGTGATACACAGCTTATTAACCTAATGAGTGTTGGTTAGGTAGTAGATCAAACGCATTAGAAAACTTTTATGTACCTTGGCCTCTGAATCTTCTCCAGCACTATGGGCAACTTCTGTTTCAACTAGCTGTTGCCTGAATTATACCAGCTGCCAAATATTTTACATTTTGCCATTGGGGCAAATGACTACATGAACAGAAAATGTCTTAATAAAGAGTCAAGGGTGGGGAACAAGAGACATCTCTGCAGTGAGTGGTATGCTTCAGGTTCAAAACCAGAATGATAGACATTCTTCTAAGTTCTCTTTACTTTTGGAAACTGGCTTGAATTACTTAGAAAGTAATTCCAGTTCCAGGCTAATTTCTACACATTAGAACTGGAAGTCAGTGTTTCTTTGAGTGGGATATGTAAAAGAACAAAAAATTCTATTGAACAAATACTCATAAACAGAAATTGTCTCTCAGTGGACATTTGCTTATTCTGAACTGGGCTTTGGAAAATAAGATAGTTGTCCATTAAAAAAAAAAAACTGATCAATAATCATTTTAAGTTTTCTAACATCTAAAATAACATAATCCCAAAATAATAAATCTGACATTTAAAAGTATAAGCTGCTTTACTGTCCTTAAGTTTCTGAATAGGCTTTTAAAGAAACATCCTTGAGGGACTTCCCCTGTAGTCCAGTATTTAAGACACTTGGCTGCCAGTGCAGGGGCTGTGGGTTAGCTCTCTTGTTGGGAACTATGGCATAGTAAAAAAAAAAAAAAAGAAGAAGAAGCAAATCTTTGACTTTGGGCATAGACAATGGATTTTTACATATGACACCAAAAGAACAAACAATAAAACAATAGATACACTGAACCAAATCAAAGTTTAAAAAAATACATAAGAATTAAAAAACATCCTTGAGATTGGCTTAATTTATCTTACATTCAGTACATTATCTTTTTGTTTCATACAGTTATGGAAAGCGTAATTTTATGGTTAAGGATTCCACCCCTAGAGCCAAGAAATTTGGTATAATTCTGGTTTTATCCTTAACATGTCCCTCATAATGCAAGTTACGCATCTACCTCATATGAATCTTGTGAATATTAAATTAAGTGTGTGTGACACTAGGATTACAAAATCTTTTCTCCTTGTAGATAAATTTTACCTTGGATTATTTTCTTTCTTCCCCAGCTTTATTGATAATAGAATTGAAAAAAATTATAAGATATTTAAAGTGTCAGTGTGATGATTTGATATATACATATACATATTGTGAAGGGTTTCCCTGGTGGCTCAGATAGTAAAGAATCTGCCTGCAATGTAGGAGATGGAGGTTCTGTCCCTGGGTCAGGAAGATCCACTGGAGAAGGAAATGGCCACTCACTCCACTATTTTTGCCTGGAAAACTCCATGGACAAACCATGGGGTCACAAAGAGTTGGACATGACTGAGCAACTAACACTATATTGACTATATATATATTGTGAAATGATTCACTTTGTGTTTACTTTATAGTTTTAGTCTGTTGGAAGCTTACTAAATATTGCTAAGAAACATTGCTCATGAGACAAATATCTTGATTAGTAAAAGTCTTCTGGACTGGAAGAATATGAAAGTATTATAAATATCAAGCGGTCATAGCTCATGATGCTGAGAAAGATTGAAGACAAGAGGAGAAAGGGATGACAGAGGATGAGATGATTGGATGGCATCACTGACTCAGTGAACATGAGTTTGAGCAAGTTCTGGGAGATGGTGAAATACAAGGAAGCCTGGTGTGCTGCACTCCATGGGGTTGCAAAGAATTGGACATGACTGAGTGACTGAACAGCAGCAATTTTTATAACTTGCAGGAAACTCTGGCTGCCCAGGAAACTGTTATAAGAGATAATGAATGGCTCTTGTGCTCCTTGAGGAGTCGAAGTCAAGCTGACTCAAGCACCCCTTTGTGTGAATCACATGTCCTCACACCTGCGCTATGACTTTGCATCCAGATTAGCCCCTCATCTACATTCAGCACTCCTTCTACATAAGAGAAATCCCTCAATCTGTCATGCTGCCATGCTGTTCCTACAGTTATCCAAGTAAAATTGTTGCCAAGTGTGACCTTTTGCAGTGTGTGAGTTTGATTGTTTGGTAAAGCCTAAGAAGGTCTGGCTTATGAATAGCTCACAGTGAGCACTCAGTTAATGTTAAGCCCCTGATATATGTCAATTATTTCTCAAAAATAAAAATTGGAAAAAATAATTGTTAAGCCCTCATGTTTATTTTCATTAACAATTTTATTATATGCTTTTTAATAGATGTGCCTGTTCTAAATACTAACCATGCATCACATTCACTCATTCAAATGGAATTGGCAGATTGACTTTATTCTCTAGGACATATGTGGAAAGCAAAACTGCAAACATCCTTGTGTAATTATGTGCAGATGGCAATAAGTTTAGCATTTCTAATTATCTAATTTAAAATTATGCCATTGACATGAATCCACCACGAGTGTACATGCGCTCCCAAACATGAATCCCCTCCCACCTCCCACCCCATAACATCTCTCTGACATTGATTCATGTCAATGTATGGCAAAACCAATACAGTATTGTAAAGTAAACTAAAGTTAAAATAAAAATTAAAAAAATAATAAAAATAAAAATAAAATAAAATAAAATTATGCCAAGCTGTCATTAGGTTGAGTCACACCTGTCATTAGATTGAAGTTCACACTCCTTTTCAAATGATCAGAACATATGACAACTCTTTGTTAGGATATTAAAACATAGGACATTTTTCTCCTCAATTATTTTGGTCTTTGATTTTGTCTAGATACTCATACATATTTGTATACATATTAAAAGAGAAGAGCTAGAGAATGTCAACTGATAATATACTCTTTGTATGACTCTTGTCATGTCACATTCTTTCTTGAAGCGAAGATGACCCTCCTAATTTATTTTTTCCTACAGACTGAGATTCATACAGTGTGATAATTAGTGTAGATAGTTTATTTTTCAAGTTGATTTTTTTTCAGCTGAAAACATGCTGAACTCAAACAATGAATCTGTGTCTCTTTACCAGGTATTAGATTTATTACCTCTTCTGGCAGTTAGGAGTGATCATATACCCCATTATCAAATAAAACATAGGTGGAATTCTGCCTTGGAGGCTTTCATTTTAAAAGAAATGTAGCTGGCACCTCCTCTTTCTTTATGTTGAACTTGGATATAATGCCTGAGGGTACACCAGCTCTTTGTAAGGTAATAAACATAAAGAAGAAAGGTCAATATATGGAGTCTGAAGATACAGAAATACAGGAAAATCATGAGTCTTTGTTAGTACGATTGAGAATTTGAACCTACATCAGCAAATACTTATACGTGTGTGTTAGTCCCTCAGTCATGTCCAACTCTTTGCAATTCCATGGACTGTAGCCCACCAGGCTCCTACGTCCATGGAATTCTCCAGGCAAGAATACTGGAGTGGGTTGCCATTCCATTCTCAAGGGAAACTTCCCAACTCAGGGGTCAAATCCAGGTTCCTGCATTGCAGGCAGATTCTTTACCATCTGAGCCACCAGGGAAGCCTTTTCTGTAAATTATGTGTGTGTCTTAGCTTCTCAGTCAAATACTTATACCCATTTTTTAAAATTAAATGATAAAAATTAACTGCCATTTGTGGAAGTTTTTGAGACTTGTGCTTTTTAAAATTTTTCAGCTAATACACTAATACTTGATATATTTATGTAACTTTGTATTGCATTCTTCTAGAAGTTTTTCAAATAATTTTTAGTTTTAGGTTTTTTATTTTTTTTCAAATGAAATATATTTTTCTAAGTTTCTAGAGAAAGATCATTACGCTTCTCACAAAATTTCTTATTTTGTCATTCCTTGAAGTCAGTTTTATTTTATTTTGCTACACTTAAGAATCTGCCTGCAATGCAGAAGACACAGGAGACATGCATTCCATCCGAGTTGGGAAGATCCCCTAGAGTAGGAAATGGCAACCCACTCCAGTATTCTTGCCAGGAAAATCCCATGGACAGAGGAGACTGGTGGGCTACAGTCCAGGGGGTCGCAAGGAGTCAAACACAACTGAAGCAAATGAGCACATCACACTTTATTTTGTTTTGTTTAGGTTATAAATGTGTACTCAGTATAGCCAAAGGGAACAAAGAAGTATCAGTCAAGTTAATTATGATTTTTTAAAATAAAGTCATCAATCTCCTTTAAAATGGCAGAACTGTTCATCACGTTTGATTAAAACTGTTCCTATATTTAAAAAGAAAGCATAAATTATGTGATTATTGTTCATAAAATACTGCATAGAAAGCACAAAATCTGATTATCTGCCTCAAAAATTTATAACTTAAAAGAGGAAATAGAAAATGTATAATTTTCAGAAACTATTATAAAAATATGAGGAAAAATATTCCCCCAGTAAACTTTAACTTATTCATTTAAAAATTACCCTATTTTTTCTTACTAAAGCTGAATACATGTTTTGTTGAATATTTCTCCATAGCCAGACACATTATAGTATATAAGCTCTGTACTTTTTCTCATTCAGTTCAAGGTGTAATTTCTACCAATTTTTTTTTCCGGTATCACTATTTTTTTCAAGAATGCTGGAGTGTGTTGCCATTTCCTCTTCCAGGGAATCTTCCTGACACAGGGATCAAACCCACATCTCTTAGCTCTCCTTCTTTGGCAGGAGGATTCTTTACCACTGTGCCACCCGGGAAGCCCAAGCACCAAGGAGTGACTATAAACAATTATAATGAAAAAAGACATATTTTTCTTTTTTAATCAGTTCTAAATTCACAATAGTTGCTACAAAGTTTTGTTTGTTTTGTTTTTTAAGTTCTCATATAGTAATTGTACTTTTATCAATAAATCTTGCCATAATAGTATATAGTCAACCAAGTCCTTTGCTGCTTTCTCATTTTCCTCTGTATTAATGTTATACATTTATTATGGCATATAAATAAAATGGACAAATCACTCTTCCCTAACTCAACAGAGTTTTAGGTGCTTACTAAGCACCAGACATGTATTAAGAATTGAACAATGTCTCTACCTTTGAGAACTCTTTAAAATCCAGGGATTTTTAACTAGATTTTTAACTTATTTTTAAGAAACTCAGTCTATCTTTCACTGTTGCTGCTGCTGCTAAGTCAATTCTGTTGTGTCTGACTATGTGCGACCCCATAGATGGCAGCCCACCAGTCTCCCCTGTCCCTGGGATTCTCCAGGCAAGAACGCTGGAGTAGGTTGCCATTTCTTTCTCCAATGCATGAAAGTGAAAAGTGAAAGTGAAGTTGCTCAGTTGTGTCTGACTCTTAGAGACGGCATGGACTGCAGCCTTCCAAGCTCCTCCCTCTAAATGTTGTCAATTAAATGAACAGAAGTTTTATTTAAGAAATAACATACAGTGAGTTCTAAAACTAGCTTAAAATGAAGACTAGAAAGGTGAGACAATCCCTGAAGAAGCCAGTTAGTTCATGAGTCACTTAATTAGAAACAGCTTCATTATTTCATTCAAATATTTAGGAAATTCCAAAAATGCCCAAATTTCTTATGTTCCCATGTAAGCATATTACAAAGGATATTGGAACTTATATTATTTAACATTTTGAATACTCTCAATTTGCTAAGAATGATACAAATACTCACAAGCAAGATCATGAATTTATGTTACTTATTATATGCAGGTGGTGTTTCAAACTCCTTACATATATTAATTCATATAATGATCATAATAAGTCTAAGATCATTAAATGCCAAATGCTGAGTAAAGCTATTGCAGTAAACTATTTGAAAGACTGCTGATCCACAGAACCAGAATANATTCTCAAGGGAAACTTCCCAACTCAGGGGTCAAATCCAGGTTCCTGCATTGCAGGCAGATTCTTTACCATCTGAGCCACCAGGGAAGCCTTTTCTGTAAATTATGTGTGTGTCCTAGCTTCTCAGTCAAATACTTATACCCATTTTTTAAAATTAAATGATAAAAATTAACTGCCATTTGTGGAAGTTTTTGAGACTTGTGCTTTTTAAAATTTTTCAGCTAATACATTAATGCTTGATATCTTTATGTAACTTTGTATTGCATTCTTCTAGAAGTTTTTCAAATAATTTTTAGTTTTAGGTTTTTTATTTTTTTTCAAATGAAATATATTTTTCTAAGTTTCTAGAGAAAGATCATTACGCTTCTCACAAAATTTCTTATTTTGTCATTCCTTGAAGTCAGTTTTATTTTATTTTGCTACACTTAAGAATCTGCCTGCAATGCAGAAGACACAGGAGACATGCATTCCATCCGAGTTGGGAAGATCCCCTAGAGTAGGAAATGGCAACCCACTCCAGTATTCTTGCCAGGAAAATCCCATGGACAGAGGAGACTGGTGGGCTACAGTCCAGGGGGTCGCAAGGAGTCAAACACAACTGAAGCAAATGAGCACATCACACTTTATTTTGTTTTATTTAGGTTATAAATGTGTACTCAGCATAGCCAAGTTTTTACCAGAGAGGGATAATAGGAAGGGAACAAAGAAGTAGCAGTCAAGTTAATTATGATTTTTTAAAATAAAGTCATCAATCTCCTTTAAAATGGCAGAACTGTTCATCACGTTTGATTAAAACTGTTCCTATATTTAAAAAGAAAGCATAAATTATGTGATTATTGTTCATAAAATACTGCATAGAAAGCACAAAATCTGATTATCTGCCTCAAAAATTTATAACTTAAAAGAGGAAATAGAAAATGTATAATTTTCAGAAACTATTATAAAAATATGAGGAAAAATATTCCCCCAGTAAACTTTAACTTATTCATTTAAAAATTACCCTATTTTTTCTTACTAAAGCTGAATACATGTTTTGTTGAATATTTCTCCATAGCCAGACACATTATAGTATATAAGCTCTGTACTTTTTCTCATTCAGTTCAAGGTGTAATTTCTACCAATTTTTTTTTTTTCGGTATCACTATTCTTTTCAAGAATGCTGGAGTGTGTTGCCATTTCCTCTTCCAGGGAATCTTCCTGACACAGGGATCAAACCCACATCTCTTAGCTCTCCTTCTTTGGCAGGAGGATTCTTTACCACTGTGCCACCCGGGAAGCCCAAGCACCAAGGAGTGACTATAAACAATTATAATGAAAAAAGACATATTTTTCTTTTTTAATCAGTTCTAAATTCACAATAGTTGCTACAAAGTTTTGTTTGTTTTGTTTTTTAAGTTCTCATATAGTAATTGTACTTTTATCAATAAATCTTGCCATAATAGTATATAGTCAACCAAGTCCTTTGCTGCTTTCTCATTTTCCTCTGTATTAATGTTATACATTTATTATGGCATATAAATAAAATGGACAAATCACTCTTCCCTAACTCAACAGAGTTTTAGGTGCTTACTAAGCACCAGACATGTATTAAGAATTGAACAATGTCTCTACCTTTGAGAACTCTTTAAAATCCAGGGATTTTTAACTAGATTTTTAACTTATTTTTAAGAAACTCAGTCTATCTTTCACTGTTGCTGCTGCTGCTAAGTCAATTCTGTTGTGTCTGACTATGTGCGACCCCATAGATGGCAGCCCACCAGTCTCCCCTGTCCCTGGGTTTCTCCAGGCAAGAACGCTGGAGTAGGTTGCCATTTCTTTCTCCAATGCATGAAAGTGAAAAGTGAAAGTGAAGTTGCTCAGTTGTGTCTGACTCTTAGAGACGGCATGGACTGCAGCCTTCCAAGCTCCTCCCTCTAAATGTTGTCAATTAAATGAACAGAAGTTTTATTTAAGAAATAACATACAGTGAGTTCTAAAACTAGCTTAAAATGAAGACTAGAAAGGTGAGACAATCCCTGAAGAAGCCAGTTAGTTCATGAGTCACTTAATTAGAAACAGCTTCATTATTTCATTCAAATATTTAGGAAATTCCAAAGATGCCCAAATTTCTTATGTTCCCGTGTAAGCATATTACAAAGGATATTGGAACTTATGTTATTTAACATTTTGAATACTCTCAATTTGCTAAGAATGATACAAATACTCACAAGCAAGATCATGAATTTATGTTACTTATTATATGCAGGTGGTGTTTCAAACTCCTTACATATATTAATTCATATAATGATCATAATAAGTCTAAGATCATTAAATGCCAAGTGCTGAGTAAAGCTATTGCAGTAAACTATTTGAAAGACTGCTGATCCACAGAACCAGAATTGTTCTTGAAACTTAGAAGATGCTCAATAAATATTTACTAAATAAATAGATACCAAATAAGAGCAAGGATCATTGTAATCTGAAAATTTTTCTCCTTCTTAAAGGAATTTTGTCACTTTAATAAATATCCTAATTGTGTATTTGGGAAGGTTGTTTTATCTTGACTGCTCCTCATCTATCCTAACTCCAGAAAATGATAGGCTTCATGGTAAGGTATATCAAATCCCCACAGATACCGTTAACTTTCTCCCCTGCTCTTGGGCCTGTGGTTCTCTGGCTAACCAATCATCTCTGGTGTACAGGTATTGTAACCTGTGTACAGGTATTGTAACCCATGTACAGCATATTCAACTCTATACATCTAAAGAGGTAATTTTCCAATTTCTATCCCAGTGTACTTTCCATATAATCTTATTACTTTATATCTTCTCTGAATACCATTACATTATAGCTTCTGAATGTGTACTATTTACAGATAGTAAGAGTAAACAAACAGGTATCCTTATTCCATTTAGAAAATACAGACTTTATATGAATATAATACTTTTGTTATATCTACTAAGTTACTTATGCGTGAGAATCATGTCATTGTATGGAGCTGATATTTGTGTACACAGTATCTTGGTGTATTTGGAATTTGTATGTGTGTGTTTGTTCATATACTTGGGTCTCCAAATAAGAATGGATGAATATCATTCTTAAGTTATGTTGAATGACTTGGGTTGTAAGCACTATCATCCCCAGAAGGATCTTATTATTTTGAGACCATTCCCCAGAAATAGAGGAGGACACACACACACACACACACACACACACACACACACTTTCCCCACACTTCTCTTCCCCAGAGTCTGTTAAGTTAAAAAGAAGGGCAGTGTGCTTTAAGTCACTCGAAGGCCTCTCTTGTTCCTCCAGACTCCACTTAACTTGCCAGCTTTTCCCTTAACATCCCCCAAGTATCCCCTTGAGCCCTAGAAAAGCCAAATACTTTCTGGAGGTCTGTGCCTGTTGGGAAGCCCTCTGTGTATAGAAGGGAGTTGTTTTTTTTCAGTAGCTTAGAAACAGGCAAAAGCACAAATAGATCCATTCTGTCCCTTCTTCATGCTGAGCAGAGACACACCAGATTTGCCAGCAACTCTCTAGGCTCAGGGACGGTACCTTCCTCCTGGTCTATGTGATTTCTCTTTTCTCCATGCAAGCTGACCATTCCTGAACAAGGCTTGGAAAAGTCATAAGTTCCATCACTGATAAAATAGTGAGTTGAAAAAAAAATTCAGATATTTCCAAAAGGAAAATTTGGCCAGTTTTTAATTATTCATTATTATGAAGGGAAGCAGAGGGCATATGAAAACCATTTTTATTTAAATCATTGATTCTTTGAGCTTTCAGCTGATTGATTTTTTAAAAACAGTTTGTCATCTTTGAGTCTATAATTAGTAGTATAGCAACAGTGTGTAGTTGGGACATAAACTATGTACCTATATGAATTTCAAATCAACACAGATTTCTTTAGCACCTATGTGTATTATGATGTATGAAAATGTTAGGAATTCAGGGACATTGTGTAATGTAGATTATCATGTCTACTACTGAAGAACACACTGTAGATGCAAAATGCCTGATTCTCTAAAAATTGCCCTCCTGAAGATATTTCAGTCTAATGCATTAGCCCCAAACTATGCCTTGCAAAGTGCAGGGTCCAGGTATATTCTGATTTGAGACAGAAAGAGAGAAAACTCTCATGTATGAGAGTACACAGATAAATATATGTATGTGAGGAGCAGTAGTTGGAATAGAGGTATGTAAATATGTATGTTTGTTTTTATGTTAAGTATGGACAGGGGCTGGTAAGTGTGACAGTGTTTGCAGTTTTGATAACTTAAATCCTTAGAAGATAAAGAAGATTTCACTTCTCTTCATAGTACCATAACAGGAAGAAGGTAAATTTCCCTTTCCTTCGTGTTGACTGTTTACAAAATTCATCATATGGTCACATGTATTCTCAAATTGGGATCTTGAGATAAACTACAAAGATTATCATGTTCAAATGAGACATACAGAAATTCAATCATTATTCTAAATCTCACTAGATGGGAATAAAAATTATTTCAAAATAGAAGCCATGGTTTTGAAAAGTTATAAAGGGTATAGGGGGTCAGGGATATGACACACAGATTTTTTCCACTGGAGTCTTCAAAATCACCTCAGAGATTGAGAGGTGCAGAAAGGTCACTGAATCACAGATAATTATCTTGCCCTGCTACAAACTTGGGAAATGCAATGCACATACACCTGAAGCATATTTGTTCCTAAGAGATTCTGGGAAAAGGGAGATGGCCTAGAATTACATCCTTTTAAAACTGATTTGAAGGAGTAAAATTATGTTTCTCTCCTTTAGAAAATGTCTTGTCATTGAGGGTCCAAGACTATTATGTTGGCCTCTGCTCAAGCTATACCTTTTTCTCATCTCCCTGCAAAAAATGTTATGTTGAACACAAATGATTACCCTGCCACACCTCTCTACCTGTGTCCTACTCTGGAGATTTGGGGCATCCTCAGTTTGGTCAGATCCATCTCCACAGAGCTGGCATGACAACTTCAAATGCCTCTACTTCTTGGGGTGCTTTGACTGTACAAGTTTTCTCCCCTGCCCCTCACTTCTAGTCTTAGGCATCTATTTCTCCCCAAACAACAGCAATTTCCTTCCCATCCCAGCATGACCACTGCACTGATAACCCATTACTTTTTGGGAAGACTTATTTACATCCTCCCTTAGAAATCAGAGCTTATCCTCTTTGCTGGAAGGCTCAATGAGATAAAGCTGTTCCTAATAACTGTCTTCAAAATGAAGTTAAGCCTTAAATATTGTGCTATTGTTCATAGTTTTCTGACATTTCTCCTCATTAAATGTTCCAGTTTAGCTGGAGCTATTCAGGAAGGATGATCACAAACTTCAGAGGGAATAACAACCAGAAGAGACAAAAAAATATATATATTTTTTGAATGGTTTAGTCTAGAGAAAGAAAGACAAGAGAACATGAGGCAGGGGTAACAGTGGGTTTGGGGTGGGGATTGAGGTTAACAGAGCTGATAGCTGTTTTCAGAGCATGAAAGCTATCCTTGCAGAAAGAAATGAGACTTATTCTTTGAAGCTTCAGAAAACAGAAGCAGAATCCATGAATGTGGCACCACTATGTTCCACTGGAGAAGGCCCTATTTCTCCCAATCAGTGGTTTCTTTTTTAAAAGCATGGCTGTATTTTAGACACTATTTTCTGTTCCTAGAGAGGATCAGGCAAAAGTTAGGTGAATATTTACAAAATTAGCAAGGACTAAAATCATTTAGGGCTTCCCTGGTGACTCAGTGGTAAAGAATCCACCTGCCAATGCAAAAGACACTGGCTTAATCCCTGGGTCAGGAAGATCCCTTGAAGAAGGAAACGGCAACCCACTTCAGTATTCTTGCCTAGGAAGTCCCATGGACAGAGGGCCTTGGTGGGCTACAGTCCATGGGGTCGCAAAAGAGTCAGACATGATTTAGTGACTAAACAATAACAAAATCATTTGATCTATGTGGTTCCTTGCAGCAATACGATCCTGTGCTTCTGGAACTCTGTTCTTGTGAAATACAGTTTTTGAAAAACATTATGACTGTAAGATTTACATTAACTTTAAGAATTCTGTTCAAAGCAAGCTAAGATGTAAGTTGAAGTGCCTCACTTATGCTTAGATTATTGGTCCATAGGAGAAGGTGATGGCACCCACTCCAGTACTCTTGCCTGGCAAATCCCATGGATGGAGGAGCCTGGTAGGCTGCAGTCCCTGGGGTCGCTAGGAGTCAGACATGACTGACTGACTTCATTTTCACTTTTCCCTTTCATGCATTGGAGAAGGAAATGGCAACCCACTCCAGTGTTCTTGCCTGGAGAATCCCAGGGACGGGGGAGCCTGGTGGCCTGTCGTCTATGGGGTGGCACAGAGTCAGACACAACTGAAGCGACTTAGCAGCAGCAGCAGCAGCAGAAGAAATTAAAGTGAACAGAGTTTTTTAGATAACCATTTTGCCAAGGGCTGAAATGTTATCAATAAATTGCTACTTTGCCGCTTTATAGTTGCTTGACATTCACAAAATCATTTAAGCACTCTGGGATTCACTTCTACTACATGAACAAAAAAAGAAGTTGAACTAAAATTCCATTGGTTTTAAAATATTATAATTCTAAGAGCTAAGTCCACATAGATAGTTGAGGGTGGGCTCCAAGGAACAGATCTACTGCTACCAAATGTCTTTGAGTTCCAAGATGCTGGAATCTTCACCTAGCTCTTGGCTCTTATCCTGACAATTTGATTCTTTACACTCAAGTTTTATTTCTCAGACAAGTTTTCTTTAAAACTGTTTTCAGAGGTACAACTTAAAGCTGTGCTCTTGGCACATCTGGCAGTGTGTTAGCATCTCAAAGGTACAGTTTAATGTTCAAAAGAAAAAATAACTTACAACGAGGGAAAATTCATAGACCTTGCCTTATTTATAAGCTCCACTGTCCAACTACCTAGTGAATCCTAGACTAGTGAGCAAGGCCAAGTTTTGTGTTAAGTGTGTGTGTGTGTGCGTGTGTGTGTGTCCATATACCAACAGAAGACAAAATTGTTGAATTTGCACTATTATAAATTGCTCACCTTTTTGGTTAACAGTGTCTATTTTCCTCTTTGCGTGTGTGCCAAGTCACTTCAGTAGTGTCCGACTCTTTGAGGCCCTATGGACTGTAGCTCACCAGGCTCCTACAGTTCACAGGATTCTCCAGACAAGAATTCTGGAGTGGATTGCCATGCCCCCTTCCAGGGTATCTTCCAGACCCAGGAATCAAACCTGTGTCTCTTACATCTCCTTTACTGACAGGCAGCTTCTTTACCAGTAGCACCACCTGGGAAACCCATTTTCCTCTCCAAATATGGATAATTGAGTTGACTCTTCTGCCTTTCTTTGGGATCCTAAAGCTGAGATCTAAGTAGGACAAGGGAAATGGATGGGGTGGGCAGTAGCTTTCTATCTCTTTTACTCCATGATTGTTTCCTCAGGAAAATAAATAAATAACCTTCTCTACTGTCCCCCATCTTTATGTAAACAAAAGCAAGATTGTTGAGATACACAGAGAACAAGAGTGACTGTCTCTGGATAAGAACAGAAAAGAAGAACCAAGCAGTAAGACACAGAGAAAGATTGGAAAAGGTAAGGCATCCAGCCTCTAACAGTTTTTAGAATGGTTCTCAACTCAGTCTAGAAGGCCATAGGTTTTGCTAAATGACTGGTCAGGAATGCAGAAGGGTCACTAATGGTAAAAGGCATCTCATTACTTCATTTTTTTGGATGTTACTTTCAAACGAGTTATGAGTTCTTTAATGCCTTTGAAAAGGTCTTAACAGTCTCCTCCATCTTTATTATTAACAGTGGTCTCTATCATTAAGATCTTTATTGGTTTTTTGGCAGGCTTTTGGGGAGGTTAGTGGTGAATCCTAAAATGATAACAGCAAACATCTATAGGAACTTAATTTAAACTCTAGAACTCATTAGATGTTCACAAAATATAATGTAATTTTATTTATACACACCTTAGAAATAAAAGAAATAATATTCTAAAAGTTATATATCTTCTCTTAACTAGAGTGGGGACAAAAGTGGGATTTAAATGTACTTTTTTCATACTTCTAAGATATCACCCTATACAATGAATTGTATCAAGGGAAATATTACTTCTTTTACCTCTTTTAAAATTTGTTTTTTAATTGAAGGAAAATTGCTTTACAATGTTCTATTGGCTTCTGCTGTACAATGTGAATCACCATAATTATACATATAGCCCCTTTCTCCTGAACCACCTCTCTCCCCTCCCCCATCCCACTCCTCTAGGTCATCACAGAGTGCTACACTGGGTTCCCAGTGTTATACGGCAACATCTTGCCAGCTATCTATTTAACTCATAATAGTGTATATATATATCAATGCTACTTTCTTCATTCATCCCACCTTCTCCTTTCCCCACTAGGTCCTCAAATCTATTCTCTACATTGTATCTCCATTCCTTCCTTGAAAATATGTTTATCAGTACCATTTTTTCTAGATTCCATACACATGTATTAATATATGACATTTGTTTTTCTCTTTCTGACTTCACTCTGTATAACAGACTCTAGGTTCATCTACCTCACTATCATTGACTCAAATTCATTCCTCTTTATGGTTGAGTAATATTCCATTGTATGCATGTACCACATCTTCTTTATTCATTCATCTGTAGATGGACATTTATGTTGTTTTCATGTCCTGACTACTGTAAATAGTGATGCAGTGAACACTGGGTTACATGTGTCTTTTAGAATTGTGGTTTTCTCAGGGTATATGCACAGTAGTGGGGTTGCCAGGTCATATGGTAGATTTATTTCTATTTTTTTTTTTT
>SJYQ01002543.1:287633-334777 GCA_006410935.1 Redunca redunca | reverse complement strand
CATATTGAGTGCAGCACTTTCACAGCATCATCTTCCAGGATTTGAAATACCTCAACTGGAATTCCATCACCACCACTAACTTTGTTCGTAGTGATGCTTTCAAAGGCCCACTTGACTTCACATTCCAGGATGTCTAGCTCTAGATGAGTGATCACACCATTGTGATTATCCAGGTCATGAAGATCTTTTTGGTACAGTTCTGTGTATTCTTGCCACTTCTTTTTAATATGTTCTGCTTCTGTTAGGTCCATACCATTTCTGTCCTTTATCGAGCCCATCTTTGCCTGAAATGTTCCCTTGGTATCTCTAATTTTCTTGAAGAGATCTCTAGTCTTTCCCATTCTGTTGTTTGCCTCTATTTGTTTGCATTGATCCCGGAGAAAGGCTTTCATATCTCTTCTTGCTATTCTTTGGAACTCTGCATTCAGATGCTTATATCTTTCCTTTTCTCCTTTACTTTTCACTTCTCTTCTTTTCATAGCTATTTGTAAGGCCTCCTCAGACAGCCATTTTGCTTTTTGCATTTCTTTTCCATGGGGATGGTCTTGATCCCTGTCTCCTGTACAATGTCACGAGCCTCTGTCTATAATTCATCAGGCACTCTATCTATCAGATCTAGTCCTTTAAATCTATTTCTCGCTTCCACTGTATAATCATAAGGAATTTGATTTAGGTCATACCTGAATGGTCAAAGAAACCACCAGGATGTTCCCTGAACAATGTAATTTATTGTACTTCCTCAGTTCCCATTTATCAGTCTTATGCAGTAGATTATTTGTCCACAGAATGTTAGGAGTGTGAGAGCTAAAGACAGTAGAAAGACTGTAAGGAAAAATAAGTCAGTTATACTTCCTTTATTCCTTCATTCCCTGTTAGACTTTTTTTTAATATACCATTGTCACCGGGAATAGTTTCATGTGATCTTTGAGAATGGGCATTGAATGAACTAAATCTTGAAACTTCATTTTTGATAAGGAATTAGCAGTTTCTGTCCTTTCCTTTTCAATTACCCAGAAAAGACTTTCAAAAGGAATCAGTCTTTCAGAGACGACTGATAGAAAGGAAGTAAGTTCAATGAACTTTGGGAGCATATTCTATGACGCTTATTTATAGCCATTCCTGTGCCTACTACAATTCATTGGTGATGCTCTATTTAAAACCCCGCAGCCCTATATTATTCTCCAACTTTTAAGTCTACCTTGTGTATTTGTTCCTTGTTTTTCCTAATGCTCTTTTTAACCATCACTCATAAATGGACTAAAACTCATGGGATGATTAGAACATTTCTGTAATTTTCATTGGAGACCTCTCTATCACTATACCCAAACACTAATTTTACTCAACTTTCCACATAAAATAACCCAACAAGGCCTATTTCTCTATGTTCCCTAGCACAAAGCTATTAGAAGTCAGTGAAACCTCACAATCTAATAAAAATGACTCAAAATGAACATTACTACAATCATTTCTATTTTTAAATGACTCTATTCTCTTTCTACTACTGACATCTCAATACCTCCAAACTGTGTTCCTGCCTCCTCTGCTGAGAATTATGAGAAGTATCCCCTAAAGCATCATTGAAGAACTTTTCTTTTGTCTCTTATTAGTTGTGGCCCCAGCATGCTGGTTTATGTTTTTACTTTCCCAAACTCCAGGGATCCATTATTGCAGCATTAGTTTTGGCACAGTTCCAGTCCTTTCAATGAGTAAACAGGATGTAGAAAACAATGTAGATCCTAAACCTCATAGATCCAACAGGCTAAAAAGGACACAGAAGAAGGTTAATACTGGCAATTAGCTGGCAATTAGTCCCAGGTTACCTAATAGCTCATTAGAAGCTGAAAATTGTTGGGAATTAAGAAAAGAGAAGTAAATATGGAAAACCCATATTACAATAGGTAATACAGGACTGAATTTTCTGAGGTCATTAGGTAAGGAAGAAAACCCTTTTCCTCCTTGGACTTCACCAAGACAAATAAAGCCTGGTTTATCATTGCAAATAAAGAAGAAAAGTTATCCTTTTTAGTCTAGTTTCATCTGAACTCTATAAATTCAGTTTCTGCACCAAGGAGAGGGGCATAGGAACACATAGTGTGAGGGATGAAAAAGGGTGATATCGTAGCTAGTAAAACTGAGACTTTGAAGAACAATTGCAAAGAGCTGGTTTGAGGACTGAAGGATAACCATGCCCTATTTAGATGCGGGCCATAGAGACAATACTATACTTCTTCCAAGCTTGATGGAGATGAAAAGATCTCCAATCAAGTGTATGCCTCAAGGATAGGGAATAGGATGAAAAAATCTTGGGTAGCATCCTAGAGGCCTTGGCCAGTCCCCTAATTATCCTCATTCTTTTCACAATTCTCTGTTGAATAGACCCAAGGCAGGTGAGAGAAGAAAAAACAGGTAATTGCCTGCTGTACACATGTATGCCACTGTTTTCATATCCTGTATTTGAAATGAAGTTAAAGTCAAGCTTTCTGTTGCTGGACTCAGCCATCACAATTTCTAGACCTTTAGATTTTCTAGAAATCTTTATTCTTCATCTTCTGAGATAATGATGAAAAATTCATGAGTGACTCACAATGGGAGGTCAGAAAAGATTTCAGGCACTTAGCATCGAAGTCTTCTCCCACTTGACTCTGTTGCAGTTCCTGTCAGTAGTTCTTGGTTGAGATGTAGCTTCTAGAACTCCCTAGCAGCTGTCCTCAATAGAGCAGAAGCTCTCAAGTGAGATGATTATTGACTCAGAGTATTTATTTCCAGCTATACCATTTTCAGAGGCTACCAACAGAGCTGTAACAATGGCTACTGCTGCTTCCAACAGTTTTCAAATGTGCACAACCATTCTGCCTAATAGTTGCAGAATTCCTGGGTTTCTTGGCCATTTTGTCTGCTCAGTGTATCTTCTCAAGCCAACAATTCCCCATGATTTTCAGGCCAAGTCCTCAGCATAAACCTTAAAAAAAAAAAAAAATCTGTCCAAAGACTTCAAAGGTATCAGGGCAGAAATAAATCTGAAAAATACTGCAGTTATTCACATTTCTAGAATCACTTTTTGACCCAGTTGTGGATGTAAGATAATCTCTATAATTGTATGAACCAATTTCTGTGACTAGAACATATGTGAATATAGTCTATTGGTTGTGTTTCTCTGGAGAACCCAGTAAAAACAAAAGTGTTAGTCCCTCAGTTGTCTGACTCTTTGTGACTCCATGGACTATGACCCACCAGACTCTCTGTCCATGGAATTATCTACCAAAGAATAATGGAGTGGGTATCCATTTCCTTCTCCAGGGGATATTCCCTACAGAGGGACTGAACTTGAATCTCCTGTGTTACAGGCAGATACTTTATGTCTGAGCCACAAGGGAAGACCAATACACAAAACATACTCTGCAAATAAAGGAAAGATAGATATGGAGATGAAAATGTAAAGAAGAAATCTTAAAAATTATTAAAAGACTGTGTCATGTTAGTCAGTAGCTTTGATTTTCATGTAAATGAAGCACAATATAACCCAGCATAAAGAAAGGGAATCTACTGGCTTAAATCATTGGGTTGCCCAGTAGCTAAGATTTCACCTTCCAATGCAGGGACTGAGTGTATGATCCCTGGTCAGGGGGCTAAGATTCTACATGGCCAAAATAAGGACTTTGAAAATGGCCCACATCAAAAAAATAAATCACTAGAAAGTTCAAGACATTTCTGATCAGATATGGCTCGATTCATAGACTTGCATTACAACAGTATGCTGAGTCTTGACTCAGAGGTCAACCTCTGGAAAACATGTTCATCTATAATTTGCCTTTTCTCTTTAACACATATTTTTATGTGTATTTAAATTTTTAGCCCATCTCTAGGATATTGCCTGATTCATAGTAAGCATTCAATATATATTTGTTGAGTAAATGAATAGTTTTTCTCTTTCTGTCTTTCACTTAACTCAGCTTCACACTCTTGCTGGGTTTCTTTTGCAATAAGCTGGCTTTATCCAAATAGCTTCACTTTATCCAAAAGGCTTCCCTCATAGCTCAGTAGGTAAGGTAAAGAATCTATCTGAAATGCAGGAGACCTGGGTTCAATTCCTGGGCTGGGAAAATCCCCTGGAGAAGGAAATGGCAACCCACTCCAGTATTCTTGCCTAGAGAATCCCATGGATAGAGGAACCTGGCAGGCTACAGTCCCTGGAGTCGCAAGAGTTGGACATGATTTAGTGACTAAACCACCACCACCATCCAAATAGCAGAGGGGAAAAATAAAGATGAAAGTCTTAAAACTCTTTGTTATTCAAAAGATTGTCAGTTGCACACAGCTAAATATCTAATTTAATCAAGATGCTTTCTAGATAGAAACTGGAGCAATGTGTGATTGATTTTATAGAACTTTTCTCCCAATATATGATATGAAATGGAGAAAATATGGTTTGTCCATTAACTAATATACTTTAAGTGGTTCCAGGATAATTTTTGTCTATTGTATTGCAAAAAGTGAAAAAATATCCAGTTATATAAGATTCAGTAGATAAAAGAAATTCAACTTATCACTCCAATATGTGAAGAAACATCTAAATATCAAATGATGAGTTGCAGGCAAATTGTGAATCATAGACTATGACATCACCATAGGCTCAATTTATCTCTTTTCTTAGCTCTCCTTTGACCTTTATTTCAGTTTCATTCTTTTCTTTGTTTTCCTCATGATAGTAAAGTTGAAGGCAAAGTTGAGGTCATCTTTCTTTCATCTTGATTATATAGAGAGGCAAACTATTAAGAACCTGAGTGCTGAGAGTTTCCTGCAGGAGTTAGACTAAGTTTCTGCTCCCTGTTTTTGGGAGTGCTTTGAGAAGACTGTAAAATGGTCACACCACCAGAAGCAGCATTTTCTTGACCTGTAGATTTCAGCTAATGGTCAAGTGTTCTTCAATCACTAAGTCCAGTGACAGACTCTTGGTTATTTCAAATTTTCCAATAATTTATAGGCACATAATGTCTTAAACTACATTTTTTTCTTAAGACACTGAATATAATTTTATATTACCCGCATCAATTTTCAACTGAATGATTCAGTTGAAATTAGATAATTTCAACTAATTAGGCAAAAAAGGTATTTAAATTGCATAAAATATTTTATAAAAATATTTGGGCTGTAACTTTGACAAAAGTAAAGGCAAGTAGAAATTTTGCTTCTCATCTAAACGAGTTCAGAACTTGGTCTGTTAAACATCTTGAAGATAACAATTACAAACTCTGAAAGAAATACGAAGAGAAACTACTTGAAGACAGTAGAGACAGGATAAAAGCAGACACATCTAGAATGCATTCAGCACTAGGAAGAAGGTAAGTACACAGGATGATCACTCTCTGATAGAGTTTTGGTTTGAATGAAGAATAGAGCTAGCACTGTTTGTGAAAAGAGTAAGATGCCAGTTCAGTTCAGTTCAGTCACTCAGTTGTGCCTGACTATTTGCAACCTCATGGACTGCAGCATGCCAGGCTTCCCTGTCCATCACCAATTCCCAGAGTTTGCTCAAACTATGTCCACTGGGTCAGTGATGCCATCCAACCATCTCATCATCTGTCGTCCCCTTTTCCTCCTGCCTTCAATCTTCCTTAGCATCAGGGTCTTTACCAATGAGTCAGTTCTCATCAAGTGGCCAAAATATTGGAGCTTCACCTTCAGCATCAGTTCTTCCAATGAATATTCAGGACTGATTTCCTTTAGGATGGTCTGGTTCAATCTCCTTGCAGTCCACAGGACTCTCAGGAGTTTTCTCCAACACCACAGCTCAAAAGCATCAATTCTTCAGTGCTCAGCTTTCTTTATAGTCCAGCTATCACATCCATACATGACTACTGGTAAAACCATAGCTTTGACTAGATGGACATTTGTTGGCAAAGTAATGTCTCTGCTTTTTAATAAGCTGTGTAGGTTGATCATAGCTTTTCTTACAAGGAGCAAGTGTCTTTTAATTACAGGGCTGTAGTCACCATCTGCAGTGATTTTAGAGCCCTCAAAAATAAAGTCGTTCACTGTTTCCATTGTTTCCCAATCTGCTTGCCATGAAGTGATAGGACTGGAAGCCATGATATTGGTTTTCTGAATGTTGACTTTTAAGCTAACTTTTTCACTATCTTTCACTTTCAACAAGAGGTTCTTTAGTTCTTCTTCAACTTCTGCCATAAGGGTGGTGTCATCTGTATATTTGAGGTTATTGATATTTCTTGCAGAAATCTTGATTCCAGCTTATCCTTCATCCATCCAGGTATTTCGCCTGATATACTCTGTATATAAATAAAATAAGCAGGGTGACAATATACAGCCTTGATGTACACCTTTCCTATTTGGAACCAGTCAGTTATTCCATGTCCTTTTCAAACTGTTGCTTCTTGACCTGCATACAGATTTCTCAGGAGGCAAGTCAGGTGGTCTGGTATGCTGATCACTTCAAGAATTTTCCACAGTGTGTTGTGATCCACACAGTCAAAAGCTTTGGCATAGTCAATAAAGCAGAAGTTGATGCATTTCTGGAACTTTTTTTTGTTTTTCTGATGATCCAATGGATGTTAGCAATTTGATCTCTGGTTCCTCTGCCTTTTCTAAAGACAGCTTGAATATATGGAAGTTCACAGCTCACATACTGTTGAAGCCTGGCTTGGAGAATTTTGAACATTACTTTGTTAGCATGTGAGATGAGTGCAATTGTATGATAGTTTGAAGATTCTTTGGCATTACCTTTCTTTGGGATTGGAATGAAAACTGACCTTTTCCAGTCCTGTGGTGAATGCTGAGTTTTCCAAATTTGCTGGCATATTGAGTGCAACGCTTTCACAGCATCATCTTTTAGTATTTGAAATAGCTCAACTGGAATTCCATGACCTCCACTAGCTTTGTTCATAGTGATGTTTCCTAAGGCCTACTTGACTTTGCATCCCAGGATGTCTGGCTCTAGGTTAGTGATCACTCCTTCGTGATTATCTGGGTCATGAAGATCTTTTTTGTATAATTCTTCTGTGTATACCTGCAACCTCTTCTTAATATCTTATGCTTCTGTTAGATCCATACCATTTATGTTCTTTATTGTGCCCATCTTTGCATGAAATTTTCCCTTGGTATCTCTAATTTTCTTGAAGAGATCTCTAGTCTTTCCCATTCTGTTCTTTTCCTCTATTTCTTTGCACTGATCGCTGAAGAAGGCTTTCTTATCTCTCCTTGCTATTCTTTGGAACTCTTTATTCAAATGCTTTTATCTTTCCTTTTCTCCTTTGCCTTCACTGCTCTTCTTTTCTCAGCTATTTGTAAGACTTTCTCAGACAACCATTTTGCCTTTTTGCATTTCTTTCTTGGGGATGGTCTTGATCACTGCCTCCTGTACAATGTCACTAACCTCCATCCATAGTTCTTCAGGCACTCTATCTATCAGATCTAATTCTTTGAATCTATTTGTCACTTCCAATGTATAATCATAATGGATTTGATTTAGGTCATACCTGAATGATCTAGTGGTTTTTCCTACTTGCTTCAATTTAAGATTCAAAATGAGCACTAACAGACTTTCTGGCATGAAGGACTGGAAGATAGAGTCTGAGGTAACCAGATCAGCTGGAATGAGAGGAAAGAAGCTTAGAAAGTGAGAGCCAGAGTTGTTCACAGTCATTCAGTTGTGTCCCACTCTTTGTGACCCCATGGGCTGCAACACACCAGGCTTCCCTGTCCATCACCATCTCCTGGAGCTTGCTAAAACTCATATCTACTGAGTCAGTGATGCCATCCAATCATTTCATTCTCTGTCATTCCCTTCTCCTTCTGTTTTCAATGTTTCCAGCATCAGGGTCTTTTCCAATTTGTTGGCTCTTTGCACCAGGTGACCAAAGTATTGGAGCTTCAGCTTCCACATCAGTCCTTGCAGTGAATATTCAGGGTTGATTTCCCTTAAGATTGACTGGTTTGATCTCCTTGCTGTCCAAGGGACTATCAAGAGTCTTCTGCAACACCACAGTATGAAAGTGTTAATTCTTACATGCTTAGACTTCTTTATTGTCCAACTCTCACATCCATACATGACTACTGGAAGAGTCATAGCTTTGATTATAAGGACCTTTGTTGGTAACATAATGTCTCTACTTTTTAATACGCTGTCTAGATCTGGTCCCTTCACTTCATGGGAAATAGATGGGGAAACAGTGGAAACAGTGTAAGCCTTTATTTTTGGGGACTCCAAAATCACTGCAGATGGTGATTGCAGCCAGGAAATTAAAAGACGCTTACTCTTTGGAAGAAAAGTTATGACCAACCTAGATAGCATATTTAAAAGCAGAGACATTAATTTGCCAACAAAGGTCCGTCTAGTCAAGGCTATGGTTTTTCCTGTGGTCACATATGGATATGAGAGTTGGACTGTGAAGAAAGCTGAGTGCTGAAGAATTGATACTTCTTTATTGTGGTATTGGAGAAGACTCCTGAGAGTCCCTTGGACTGCAAGGAGATCAAACCAGTCCATTCTCAGGGAGATCAGTCCTGGGTAGTCTTTGGAAGGACTGATGCTGAAGCTGAAACCCTAATACTTTGGCCATCTCATGCGAAGAATTGACTCATTGGAAAAGACTCTGATGCTGGGAGGGATTTGGGGAAGGAGGAGAAGGGGACAACAGAGGACGAGATGGCTGGATGGCATCACAGACTCGATCCATATGAATTTGGGTGAACTTCGGGAGTTGGTGATGGACAGGGAGGCCTGGCATGCTGAAATTCATGGGGTTGCAAATAATCGGACACGGCTGAGTGACTGAACTGAACTGAGGCTTGTCATAGCTTTTCTTTCAAGGAGCAAGCATCTTTTTATTTCATGGCTGCAGTCACTGTCTGCAATGATTTTTGAGCCCAAGAAGATAAAATCACTTTTTCCATTGTTTCTCCATGTATTTGCAATAAAGTAATGGACTGGCTTTCATGAACTTCGTTTTTTTGAATTTCAAGTTTTAGGCCAGCTTTATCACTCTCCTCTTTCACTTTCAAGAGGCTTTTAAATTCTGCTTCACGTTCTGCTATACAGGTGGTGTCATCTGCATATCTGAGGTTATTGTTATTTCTACCAGCAGTCTTAATTCCAGCTGGGGCTCATCCAGCCCAGCATTTCACATGATGTACTGTGCATTATACATTAAATAAACAGGATGACAATATACAACCTTTCCCAATTTTGAACCAGTCTGTTGTTCCATGTTTGCTTCTAAGTGTTGCTTCTCAACCTGCATGCAGGTTTCTCAGGAGGCAGGTAAGATGGTCTTGTATTCCCATCTTTTTAAGAATTTCCCACTGTTTCTTGTGAGCCACACAGTCAAAGGATTTAGCATAGTGAATGAAAGAGAAGTAGATGTTTCCCTGGAATTTTCTTGTTACTTGTACATTCCAGCAGATGTTGGTAGTTTGATTTCTGGTTCTTCTCCCTTTTCTAAATCCAGCTTTTACATCTGGATGTTCTCAGTTCATGTACTGTTGAAGCTTAGTTTGGAGGATTTTGAGCATTACATTGCTAGCATGTGAAATGAGTGTAAGTGTGAAGTAGTTTGAACATTCTATGCCATTGCCCTTTGTTGGGATTGGATTGAAAACTGACATTTTCCTGTCCTGTGGCCACTGCTGAGTTTTCCAAATTTGCTGGCATATTGAGTGCAGCACTTTCACAGCATCATCTTTTAGGAAATAGCTCAGCTGGAATTTCATCACCTCTACTTGCATGTTTGTAGTGATGCTTCCTAAGGCTCACTTGACTTTGCACTCTAGGATGTCTGGCTCTTGGTGACTCATCACACCATCATGGTTATCTGGGTCAATAAGATGTTTTCTTGTATAATTTTGTGTATTCTTGCCTTCTCTTCTTAATATCTTCTACTTCTGTTAGGTCCATATTGTTTTTGCCCTTTATTTTGCCCATCTTTGCAAGAAATATTCCTTTGGTTTCTACAATTTTCTTGAAGAGATCTCTAGTCTTTCCCATTCTATTGTTTTCCTCGATTTCTTTGCATTGTTCACTTAGGAAGACTTTCTTATCACTGCTTGCTGTTCTTTGGAATTCTGTACTCAGATGGGTATATCTTTCCTTTTTCTCCTTTGCCTTTTGCTTCTCTTCTTTTCTCAGCTATTTGTAAGACCTCCTCAGACAACCACTTTGCTTTTTTGCATTTCAGATTCAAAATCTCAGAATATGTTTTGCTCAAATTTCTGGTTGACTTTTCTGAAGCATATGTATAAAAAAGACTCAAAGCAGTCCAGAAGTACAAAGAAACTAAACAGAGATTTGAACTACCACTCAAGTTAAAAATCTTTCAGTTTTGATCTGAGTAAGTTTTTTATCTGCTAAAACTAAAAGTACCAACAATTTTCAGTTTAATATAACAGAATCTCTACAACATAATATTCACTAGATTGTAGTTGAAATCCAGGTTTATTTTACATAAAAATGCCAGGATTATGTGATGATTTGCAAGACATAAGGCAGTCAGTATAAAGTTAATGATATATATAGTTCAACATTGAAATTACTAAACTGAGATTTTACAACAGCTGTGATAACTATGTTCCGTGATATAAAAGAAAATGTGATTTCTTATAAGCATACTGGAAACCTTAGAAGAGAAATAAAAACCACAGGAAAAAAAGAAAAATGATAGAACCAAAATACATTATCTGAAAAAAAAAAAAAAAAAAACTTTATTGGATGAGATTCACAGAATTGAGATAACAGAGTAAAAAAAAAAACAGTGACTTTGAAGATATATCAAAAGAAAGAATACAATGTGAAGAAGATTAGAAAACAACAAAAAATGTAAACAGAACCTCAAGCACCTGGAAAACTGTTAAATTATGCAAAACATGTGTAATTAGAATTCTAGAAAGGAATGAGGTATAAAGTAAGGTAGAAAAAATTTGGAAAAAATAATGGCCAAAAATTTCACAAATTTTCTTAAAGACTTCAGTTTATAGATTGGGAGTCTCAACAAACATCTAGCATGATAAATGGGAAGAAAATCATGCCTAGGTACATCATAGTCAAACTGCTTAAAATAAAGGATAAAAAAAATTCTTGAAAAAAAAAACAAAAGAAAAAAAAAAAGTATCATACAATGAGTGAAACAGCAGTGAAATTAATGCTGGCTTCTCACCAGAAACTGGTGAGCTCAGAGAACTGTGGAACAGAAACCTAAACATAATGAAAAAAACTAATAAAAATACCAATTCAGTATTGTATTTCCACTACAAATATTTTTGAAGATTAAAAACAAAATGAAGACAGTTTTATACAGCAAAAAAGAGAGAGAAGAGAGAGAGAGAGAGAATTTGTCATCAATAGATCCATACTACCTGAAATACTAAAAAAAAAAAAAAAAAAATCTTCAAGAAAAGGAAATTCGACAGAAATGTAGGTAGGTGTCATAAAGTGAACATTTTTATTTTTCATCTTAGGTTTTCTGAGTAAAGCAACCTGAGACCTAACTTAAAGGACATGTTTTGAAATCTAAAATACAGTTAAATAATTATGAGATATTTATTGTCCCACAATTTTGAATTTACATTTCATTCAGGGAGGTTAACAACTATTCATTTTCTACGTAAGCTCCAGATTTCCAGTTTTAGGATTTCTGTTATGTAGTGCAGGCCCTCAGAGTGACATCTGGCCCTCATCAGTAACCTCAGAAAGGCTCAGTTTCATTCAGTCACTCAGTCGTGTCCAACTCTTTGCGACCCCATGGATTGCAACACACCAGGCTTTCCTATCCATCACCAACTCCCAGAGCTTGTTCAAACTATGTCCATCAAGTCGGTGATGCCATCCAATCATCTCATCCTCTGTCATCCCCTTTTCCTCCTGCCTTCAATCTTTCCCAGATCAGGGTCTTTTCAAATGAGTCAGTTCTTCACATCAATACTGGCCAAAGTATTGGAGCTTCAGCTTCAGCATCAGTCCTTCCAATGAATATTCAGGACTGATTTCCTTTAAGATTGACTGGCTTGATCTCCTTGCAGTTCAAGGGACTCTAAAGAGTCTTCTCCAGCATCACAGTTCAAAAGCATTAATTCTTCAGCACTCAGCTTTCTTTATGGTCCAACTTTCACATCTATACATGACTACTGGAAAAACCACAGATTTGAATATGCAGAATTTTGTCAGAAGGACTAGGTCGATAAAAACCTATTCAGCTATTGCTATAAATAGTAATAATCTATCCTTGCTCCAAAACGTCATCTTTATATTCAGGATGCTAGGAATAAATATAGATGCTAAAAACTACCATCAAGAAGAAATTGATGAGCATTAAAATCATAAATACTTGACAAAACATAAAGGATTATTTTTTCTTATTTAGGATATGTATGAATAAAGCAAAAAAAGATTATTATATCTCCTTATGGGTTTTTAATATAGAGATGAAATACACTTTAAAACAAAGGATAGGTTAGTGGTAAATGGATCTATGTAATTCCAACGCTTTACATTTCAGGTATAGTCACACATTATTAACTCTTTGTAGACTGTGAAAGTTAAAAATATAATTGCATTTCAGTTCTAAACTTTTTAAATTGCCCTAACTATGATCCTGGAATATTTCTCCCTTGCTAGTTGACACTATACTGAGCTTTCTCCATAGAAGATGATAATTGGACTCCAGAATTAGAAGACAATTCTGTACCTGTTTCTAATGTGTTTGCTGCTGTCAGGAGGTTAGCGGCATGTGGAACACCGAGAAGAATCTATCTCTGTTTCAGCAGTAAGGTCTCCACAGACATTTTCCCAGTGAGTTCTGTACTGAGGCAACTTACCATAGACAACCTCCTCCAGTACCCGAGAAGGTGGCTTTGCAGCAAGTTTTGAGGTATATCACCTTCTCACATACGACAGAATATGGAATCAACAAAACAGAACCCAGAGGAAATTATACCAAGACTTATTTATAAAGTTGCATTTAAGTAGACAGGTATTAGTGTAAATTTAGACAAATAGATCAAAATATGGTGTCCAGAAATAGATCCATATTGATAAAGACAATTAATTTTCTATAAAGTTGCCAAGGTAATTCAGTGATGAAAGTAAGGACAAAAAAACTCCCCTGACTGATTGGGAGGAGGAGCTAATGATGGAAGTGTGACATCTACTCAAGAACGAGGAAGAAGGTGGTCTTCTTTTCCTCCTCACCTTTCCCACTGATTATAAAAATGTAGCCCACTAAACTTTCAGGATAGTACTTCCTTGCCTGCCCATTTGTATCTCTCACAAGTGCCCTGTACTAATAAACTCATTCTTGATCTGTCACTCTGCCTCTCAATGAATTCTTTCCTAGCAGAGATAAAAGAACATATGATTTACAAAGTCCTAAGAGGTTAACCTTCTCAACAATGTTGCATAAAATCATACACTTTTCTCACATCATATAAAACAAAATCAACTGAAAATGGATTATATCCTGGCTGCAAAAGCTGATATTATAAAACTTCTTGAAAATAGAATTGGATAAACCGTCAGTTAGCTTACATTTTGCAAATATTTCTTGAATACAAGACAAACATACAAACTATAAAAGTTAAAATCAGTATATTGTACTTCTTTAGCAATACCAAAAAGATCGCTCTTCAAAAGACACTGATAAAAAAGCAAAAGCAAATTAGAACATGGTAAAATATTTGCATAATATATATGTGACAAAACTTATGCTTAGAAAATGTAAAGAACTCTTAAAATTCAATAAAGCGACAAATGATCCAATCTAGAAATTGGAAAGACATTCAAATTAGGAAATGGATAAAAGATTTGAGAGGCACTTAACTAAAGACATTACAGAGATGGCCAATAGATACATAAAACAATAATCAGCATCTTTAGTCATCAAGAAAATTCCAACCACAATTTGATACTACTGTGTATCCACTTGAGGGATGGAATTAAGACTGGCAAGTTATATTGAGCATGTCAAGCAATGGGTAACCCTCATATATTGCTGTTGAGAATGTGCATAGAGTGTAAAATGGTAAAATTTCTTGTCAATCTCTTATAAAGTTAGCATATATTTACATATATAGATCAATTCCACACCTAGATATTTACATAGTAGAATAAAAATATCTCCACACAGTTATGTAAATGCATGTACACAAATATTTGTACAGCTCTATTGCTAAGAGCTATAAACTGAGAAAAAGCTAAATGTCCATCATCATGTACCTGAATACACAAAGTGTGGTGTATTTATACAATGAAACAAAAAGAATATAAACTATTGCGTCACCCCAATATGGATATATTTCAAAAATAGATCCAGTGAAAGAAACCAAAAATTACATACTATGTGATTCTATTCACATGAATTTGTAGTACTGTCAAAGCTTTAGTGACAAAAAGTTGGTTTCCTGGGACTAGTGGCTATATACGGTACTCACAAGGAAGGAGCATGAAGGAAAGTTTAGGGGTGATGGATATGTGTTGTATCTTGACCATGATGGTGGTTACGTGGGTGGTTTTGCATGTGAAAACACATCAAACACATTATATCAAATGTAAATAAGTATATTTATATTTATCAAATATAAATAATTATATTTAATTATGTCTCAATGTATTTGGTGAAGAGATGAAACATTAAC
This sequence comes from Redunca redunca, assembly GCA_006410935.1. Classification (NCBI taxonomy): domain Eukaryota; kingdom Metazoa; phylum Chordata; class Mammalia; order Artiodactyla; family Bovidae; genus Redunca; species Redunca redunca. The sequence goes on along the minus strand of SJYQ01002543.1, from coordinate 320,143 downwards.
TCACAGCATGCATAAAAGCTAAAGGTATAAAACTTCTAGAAATAAATGTAAGGGAATATTTATTTATCCTTGGTTTAAGAAAACACTTCTTAGACAAGACAAAAGAAACACCAAATATTTTGAAAACTCTTAAGAAAAAAGGAAAAATTATAAATGTTTGTATATAAGTTATATATACTGGGTTTCCCTGGTGGATCAGTTGGTAAACCATCTGCCTGCAGTGCAGGAGACACAGGTTCAATTCCTAGGTTGGGAAGATCCTCTGGAGAAGGACAGACCAGGAGAATCCCATGGACTTAGAAGACTGACAGGCTACAGTCCATAGTGTCACAAGGAGTCAGACTTGACTGAAGCGACTGAGCACGCATGCATGCATGCATATACACATTAGTTCCCAGTAAAATATATTGTAAAAATTATTTTTTTATTTAACTAGAAAAAAAACTTATACTGCTTTTTTGCAACAATGAGAATGGATCTTGAAGGTATCATGCTAAGTGAAATATGTCAATCAGAAAGGCAAATACTATACGATCTCACTTGTATGAGGAATCTAAAAACGTTAAAATCATAGACATACAGAGTACAATGGTGTTGCCACGGAATGGGGTTGAAAGAAATTAGATATTTATCAAAGGGTATAAGCTTCCATTTATAAGATGGATAGGTTCTGGGGATTTAATACACAGTATGGCAATTATATTAACCATACTACTGTATTATCTAATTCAAAGTTGCTGAGAGAGTAGATCTTAAATCATCTCACCAAAGAAGAGAGATAATTATATGATATAATTGTAGTGTTATATGACCTTATTGTGGTAATTATTTTGTAATATATACATGTATCAACCATCACATTGTACACCTTAACATTCCAGAATGTTATTTGTCAATACATCTCAATAAAGCTAGACCAGAGAAACCAAAACCATGTTTTTCTGAGGCAGGGAGTCAAATGGAAAATGGCATAAAATAATTTGTGAGAAATACAAAAATCTTGTATTTCTTGATTGGTGTGGTAGTTGTAAAAACATACAATTGCAAAATTGTAAAGTTATTGTAAAAACTCACAAATAGCTTACACTTAATATAACTAAACTTTATTTATGCAAACTATCCTTTAATTTAAATGTGAGATAAGAAAAAATGTGAATGAAAAAGGTACACTGAGACTCAAGAGGTCACATTTCAAAAAGCCAATCAACAAAATATATTCAAGGAATTCAAAATGGATGGTGTTAAAATTGTGAAAGAGAAAGCAAAGAAGCAAATTCTTCTGAAAGTCTTAATGTCATGAGAACAGCAAGGACAAAAAAGCAACTTCCAAAAGCAAAAGCTCAAAAATCAATTGGCCAATCTGAGAGCATCAGCCAAAATCAGAAAAGTCTACAGCCTCCAATTAAGAGTTGAATACATTTTAATGACAGCACAAGAGGGAGCCCTACTGCTACAAAGCTAGCAATACTATGTTATAGAAGCCTCCCCTTCTAAAAGTACCTGAAAATCAGTTTCACTGAAACATGAACCCAGAAAAAAAGCATGCTCAGATTCCATATAAAATTATTATAGAAAAAAAAGCGTAATAAATTTGTAGAAAAAATTATCCTGTGTTTATGTAGTGGAAACCAAGATACTGGGTGCAAATTTTACTTCAAAGAAAGGACTTGTTGCCCCAGGTTTGGGTAGTTAGACTTCAGGGTCTGTCTATCTAAGCTTTTTGGCAGCAACACAGACACCTCACACAAATTACCACCCTTTCTGTAGCAGCCATATCCAAACAATGATTGACACAGTTTTATGAACTCTTGGCCATCTTGGCCCAACTGAGAACACCCCTAAAGAGCTCACCATCAGGTGAGCTGAGGCTAACACTGGGAGTGCCTTCAGCTGGGCTTTTCTCCCTGCCCAGTACATCCCCTTCATTCCCCAGTTGTTAATGCCAGGCATGTATTAATACATATTCCACATGCCATGGTCTCTCAGAGTGTGATTCCCAGGGAATAGAACCTACAAAAGCCTGGAAGATGTACTCACAAATAAGTGGAAACTAACCAAACATTTCAAAATAAGTTAAACGAAGTTTAAGAATCCATAGAATATGTGAAATAATAGCAAAGATCAGAATTCAAAATAATTCCGTTATGAGAAGTTGGAGAAAGAGTTTTGGAAATAGAGGAGCATCTGGAAGCAGAAATGAAAGTATTAATAAAACCATTTCTGAGAATGTAAATTGGCACAGCCACTGTGAAAAACAGTAGGGAGATTTTTCAAAAAAACTAAAAATAGAACTATCATATGACCCAGAAATTCTACAATTCTACTCCTGGGTAAAAGCTAAAAAAAAAAGAAAGAAACTTTAATTCAAAAAATTATGTGCACACCAATATTCATGGCAGTGTTATTAAATACTGCCAAGACATAGAAGCAACCTAAGGATCCATCAACAGATGAATGGAAGAAAAATGATGTAGTGTGCATATATATGTATTAATATGTTGACAAAATTTTGCTGTTTTCAGCAGCATGGATAGACTTGTATATACTTGGAGTGTGTTATGCTAAGTGAAGTGTCAGATGTGTGTGCATTCTTTGTCAGTTTGTTGTCTCTGATTCTTTGTGACCCCATGGACTGTAGCCCTCCACATTCTTCTATCCAAGGGCTTCTCCAGGCAAGAATATTGAAGTGAGTTGCCCTTTTCCTCCTCTAAGGAAATGCCAGACAGATAAACATAAACACTGTATTGCATCACTCATATGTAAAATCTAAACTATACAAACAAACTAGTAAATACAACAAAAAAGAAGTAGTCTCACAGATATAGTGAACAAACTAGTGGTTACCAGTGGGGATAGGAAAGGGGGATGGGCAATACACAGGTAGAGATTAAGAGGTACAAACTGTTACATAGAAAATCAGTTATAAGAATAGATTGTCCAACAAGGGAGATAATGGAATATAGCTATAAAATTGTGCTTCCCTGGTAGCTCAGATGGTAAACAATCTGCCTGCAAAGGGGAAGACCTGGGTTCGATTCCTGGGTTGGAAAGATCCCCTGGAGGAGAACATGGAAACCCATTCTAGTATTCTTGCCTGGAGAATCCCCATGGACAAAAGAGCCTGGTGGGCTACAGATCATGGGGTCTCAAAGAGTTGGACACAACTCAGTGACTAAGCACAGCATAGCACATACTATACAATATGGGGGAAGTTTCAGAAAGAAAAAGAGAAACTATTTCATAAATTGTTCAAATTTGGAGAAATAATAAGACTGAATAAACATGATAGACAAGGCCATAACAGAAAAAGCAGATTATAAAGAGAGGGGGCAAAACAGGAGAAAACTATAAAAATAGTTTTAAAGCATATGTTCTCTATAATTCTATCATTATAAAGTTTTGAACTAGAAAAATGCTAATGCATGATATTAGAAGGCATAAGTTTTGTCTCTGTTGGAGAAGAGGGAGCGAGTAATGAGTGTGTAATATTGTATTTTTTGACCCATTCATGTTCACTTTGTGATAATTTATCAATATGCCAACCATGATTTGTCAACTTTTTTATCAGGGTTTTTGTTTCCATAAAAAAGTGAACATAATGTACTGTTCTTTCATAAATATATTTTACATGAGTAAACTAATTATATTTTCTATTCTATGCACTTTTTACATTTCTTCTGAGAATGTGTGTGACAATGTGCAGTATGGGGAATATAGTCAATATTTATGTAGTATCTTTGTACAGTGTTATATAACTAGATTTATTGTGGTGATCATTTTGAAATTTATAGAAACATTGAGTCACTATATTGTGTAACAGTAACTAACATAGTGTTGTAGAACATTTATACTTCAAAACCAAACAAACAGACAAACATACAAAAAGAGATCATATTTGTGGTTATCAGAGTTGGTAAATGGGAGGAGGGGCAATTGGAGGAAGATGGTAAAAAGGTAAAAATGTCAAATCATAAGATAATAAATATCAGAGACAATGTACAACATGATAATTACAATTAACACTTCTGTATGATATATCAGAAAGTTAAGAAAGTAAACTCTAAGATTTCACACTAAGATTCAATGTCTTTAATTTTGTATTTATATGAAGTGATAGATGCTCATTAAACTTATTATAATAATCATTTAATGGCAAATATAAGCCAAAGCATTATGCTGTATACATTAAACTTGTACATTACTGTATGCCAATTATATCTCAATAGAAGGAAAAAACAAAAAAAATAAATTGTATTAAGCAACTTTTACGGAGAAGGCAATGGCACCCCACTCCAGTACTCTTGCCTGGAATATCCCATGGACGGAGGAGCCTGGTAAGCTGCAGTCCATGGGGTCGCTAAGAATTGGACATGGCTGAGCGACTTCACTTTCACTTTTCACTTTCATGCACTGGAGGAGGAAATGGCAACCCACTCCAGTGTTCTTGCCTAGAGAATCCCAGGGACGGGGGAGCCTGGTAGGCTGCCATCTATGGGGTCACACAGAGTCAGACACGACTGAAGCGACTTAGCAGCAGCAGTAGCAGCAAGCAACTTTTATAAAATTTGATATTATTGAAACATCTAATCAGTGAACACATTTTTTAGAACAGAGAATGGAAAAGTTAGGCTTTTATTTTCTTCTTCTAACAATTCATTTTTGTTGCATTTTGCTGAAGTATTGGCTTGTGAGCAAACAAAAAAAGTAAACTAACTGATCCTTCATAGCAGATGATTTGAGAAGCACTGACTGAGAAGCTGTTTCTTAGGAAAACATTAAAGAAATCTTATTCTGAGAGACTCACTTGTGAGGAGGATTCCAAAGAGTTCTGTGTTGTGACTGGTTCCTTTTGGTTTATTTTCCACTTTGTCCTGCTCTATTTTCAGCACTCTTCTGCTTTTTTCTTTGATTCCATAATTTTTTAATATCTCCTGTATTCTGTCCTTTCCTGTTTTACTTCTTAATAAATGCTTTTATGTTTCTTTCTTTTATCCTCTTCTCAGAGTATTATTTATTTATTTTAATTAATTTATTTTTTAATTGAAGGATAATTGCTTTACAGAATTTTGTTGTTTTCTGTCAAACTTCAACATGAATCAGCCATAGGTAAACATATAGCCTCTCCCTTTTGAACCTCCTCCCATCTCCCTCCCCATCCCAACCCTCTAGTTTGATGCAGAGCCCCTGTTTGAGTTTCCTGAGTCATACAGAAAATTCTCCTTGGCTATCTATTTTATATATGGTAATGCAGGTTTCCATATTATTCTTTCCATACAGCTCACCCTCTCCTCCCCTCTCCCTATGTCCATAAGTCTATTCTCTATGTCTGTTTCTCCATTGCTGACCTGCAAATAGATTCTTCAGTACCATTTTTCTAGATTCCGTATATATGAGTTAGTAGACAATATCTCTTTCTCTTTGTGACTTTCTTCACTCTGTATAATAGGCTCTAGCTTCATCCTCTCATTAGAACTGACTCAAATATGTTCGTTTTTATGGCTGAGTAATATTCCATTGTGTGTGTGTGTATATGTATATATGTATATATGTGTATATATATATATATATATATATATATATATATATCACNNNNTATATATATCACACCTTTTTTATCCATTCATCTGTTGATGGAGACCTAGGTTGCTTCCATGTTCTAGCTATTGTAAATAGTGCTGCAATGAACAATGGGATACATGTGTCTGTTTCAATTTGGTTTCCTCAGGGTGTATGCCTAGGAGTGAGATTGCTGAGTCATATGGTGATTTTATTCCTAATTTTTAAAAGAATCTCCATACTATCTTCCATAGTGGCTATATCAATTTACATTATCACAACAGTGCAAGAGCATTCCCTTTTCTTCACACCTTCTCCAGCATTTATTGTTTTTAGATTTTTGATGATGGCCATTCTGAGCAGTGTGAGGTGATATTTAATTGTAGTTTTGTTTTGCATTTCTCTAATAAAGAACAATGTTGAGCATCTTTTCATGTATTTGTTAGCCATCTGTATGTCTTCTTTGGAGAAATATCTGTTTAGGTCTTTTTCCCACTTTTTGATTAGGTTGTTTTTCTGGTATTGAGTTATATGAGCTGATTATATATTTTAGAAATTAATCCTTTGTCAGTTGTTTCCTTTGCTATTATTTTCTCCTATTCTGAGGGTTGTCTTTTCATCTTGCTTATAGTTTTCTTTGCTGTGTAAAAGCTTTTAAGTTTTATCAGGTCCTACTTGTTTACTTTTGTTTTTATTTCCATTACTGTAAAAGGTGGGTCATAAAAAATCTTGCTTTGATCTATGTCATCAAATGTTCTGCCTATTCTTTCCTCTAAGAGTTTTATAGTTTCTGGTCTTGCATTTAGCTCTTTAATCTATTTTGAGTTTATCTTTATGTATGGTGTTAAAAAGTGTTCTAATTTTATTCTTTTACATGTAGCTGTCCACTTTTCCCAGCACCATTTATTGAAGAGGCTGTTTCTGCCCATTGTATATTCTTGCCTCCTTTGTCAGAAATAAAGTACCCATATGTGCGTGGGTTTATTTCTACCTTGTTCCATTGGCCTATGCTTCTGTTTTTGTGCCAGTATCATGCTGTCTTGATGACTGTAGCTCTGCATCATAACCTGAAGTCAGGAAAGTTAATTCCACCAGCTCCATTCTTCTTTCCCAAGACTGCTTTGGCTATTCAGGGTTTTTTGGGTTTCCATATGAATTGTGATTTTTTTTTCCCCTAGTTCCATGAACAATGACATTGGTAATTTGATAGGGATCACATGGAATCCTTAGATTGCATTTGGTAGTAGTCATTTTCACAGTACTGATTCTTCCTACTCAGGAACATGGAATATCTCTCCATCTGTCTATGCCATCTTTGATTTCTTTAATCAATGTCTTATGATTTTCTGTGTACAGCTCTTTTGTCTCCTTAGGTAAGTTTATTCCTAGATATTTTATTCTTTTTGTTGCAATGATGAATGAGATTGACTCCTTAATTTCTCTTTCTGATTTTTCATTTTTAGTATATAGAAGTGCAAGTGATTTCTGTGTATTGATTTTGTATCCTGAGACTTTGTTAAATTCACTGATTAGCTCTAGTAATTTTCTGATACTGTCTTTGGGGTTTTCATTTCTTTTAATTTATTTTTTAAATTGATTAATTTATTTATTTTACTTTACAACTTTGTATTGGTTTTGCCATACATTGACTTGAATCCTCATGGGTGTACATGTGTTCCCCATCCTGAAGCCCCCCTCTTACCTCCCTCCCCATCTCATCCCTCTGGGACATCCCAATGCACCAGCCCCAAGAACCCTGTATCATGCATCAAACCTGGACTGGCAATTCATTTTACATATGAAAATGTACCTGTTTCAATGCCATTCTCCCATATCATCCCACCCTCGCCCTCTCCCACAGAGTCCAAAAGACTGGTCAATACATCTGTGTTTCTTTTACTGTCTTGCAGAGGGCCTAGAGGAGCTATCCCACGTTGAAGGTCAGGAAGGACGGCTGTGAGGAGATACCCTTCATCCAAGGTAAGGAGCAGTGGCTATGCTTTGCAGGAGCAGCTGTGGAGCGATACCCCAATCCAAGGTAAGAGAAACCCAAGTAAGAATGGTAGGTGTTCAAGAGGGTATCAGAGTGCAGACCCACTGAAACCATACTCACAGAAAACTAATCAATCTAATCACACTAGGACTACAGCCTTGTCTAACTCAATGAAACTAAGCCATGCCCACAGGGCAACCCAAGACAGGCGGGTCATGGTGGAGAGGTCTGACAGAATGTGGTCCACTGGAGAAGGGAATGGCAAACCACTTCAATATTCTTGCCTTGAGAACACCATGAACAGTATGAAAAGGCAAAATGATAGGATACTGAAAGAGGAACTCCCCAGGTCAGTAGGTGCCCAATATGCTACTAGATATCGGTGGAGAAACAACTCCAGAAAGAATGAAGGGATGGAGCCAAAGCAAAAATATTACCCAGCTGTGGATGTGACTGGTGATAGAAGCAAGATCCGATGCTGTAAAGAGCAATATTGCATAGGAACCTGGAATGTCAGGTCTATGAATCAAGGCAAATTGGAAGTGGTCAAACAGGAGATGGCAAGAGTGAAAGTCGGCATTCTAGGAATCAGCGAACTAAAATGGACTGGAATGGGTGAATTTAACTCAGATGACTATTATATCTACTACTGTGGACAGAAATCCCTTAAAAGAAATGGAGTAGCCATCATGGTCAACAGAAGAGTCCGAAATGCAGTACTTGTATGCAATCTCAAAAACAACAGAATGATCTCTGTTCATTTCCAAGGCAAAACATTCAATATCACAGTTATCCAAGTCCAGGCCCCAACCAGGAATGCTGAAGAAGCTGAATGGTTCTATGAAGACCTACAAGGCCTTTTAGAACTAACACTATAAAAAGTTGTCCTTTTCATTATAGGGGACTGGAATGCAAAAGTAGGAAGTCAAGAAACACCTGGAGTACCAGGCAAATTTGGCCTTGGAATGTGAAATGAAGCAGGGCAAAGACTAATAGAGTTTTGCCAAGAGAATGCACTGGTCATAGCAAACACCATCTTCCAATAACACAAGAGAAGACTCTACACATGGACATCTCCAGATGGTCAACACCGAAATCAGACTGATTATATTCTTTGCAGCCAAAGATGAAGAAGCTCTATACAGTCAACAAAAACAAGACCGGGAGCTGACTGTGGCTCTGATCATGAACTCCTTATTACCAAATTCAGACTCAAATTGAAGAAAGCAGGGAAGACTGCTAGACCATTCGGGTATGACCTAAATCAAATCCCTTATGATTATACAGTGGAAGTGAGAAACGGATTTAAGGGCCTAGATCTGATAGATAGAGTGCCTGATGAACTATGGAATGAGGTTTGTGACATTGTACAGGAGACAGGGATCAAGACCATCCCCATGGAAAAGAAATGCAAAAAAGCAAAATGGCTGTCTGGGAAGGCCTTACAAATAACTGTGATAAGAAGAGAAGCAAAAAGCAAAGGAGGAAAGGAAAGATATAAGCATCTGAATATAGAGTTCCAAAGAATACCAGGAAGAGATAAGAAAGCCTTCCTCAGCAATCAATGCAAAGAAATAGAGGAAAAGAACAGAATGGGAAAGACTAGAGATCTCTTCAAGAAAACTAGAGATACCAAGGAAATATTTCATGCAAAGATGGGCTCAATAAAGGACAGAAATGGTATGGACCTAACAGAAGCAGAAGATATTAAGAAGAGCTGGCAAGAATACACAGAAGAACTGTACAAAAAAGGTCTTCATGACCTGGATAATCACGATGGTGTGATCACTCATCTAGAGCCAGACATCCTGGAATATGAAGTCAAGTGGGCCTTAGAAAGCATCACTACGAACAAAGCTAGTGGAGGTGATGGAATTCCAGTTGAGCTATTTCAAATCCTGAAAGATAATGCAGTGAAAGTGCTGTACTCAATATGCTAGCAAATTTGGAAAATTCAGCAGTGGCCATGGGACTAGAAAATGTCAGTTTTCATTCCAATCCCAAAGAAAGGCAATGCCAAAGAATGCCCAAACTACCACACAATTGCACTCATCTCACACGCTAGTAAAGTAATGCTCAAAATTGTCCAAGCTAGGTTTCAGCAGTATGTGAACTGAGAACTTCCTGATGTTCAAGCTGGTTTTAGAAAAGGCCGAGGATCCAGAGATCAAATTGCCAACATCTGCTGGATCATGGAAAAAGCAAAAGAGTTCCAGAAAAACATTTATTTCTGCTTTATTGACTATGCCAAAGCCTTTGACTGTGTGGATCACAATAAACTGTGGAAAATTCTGAGAAAGATGGGATTACCGGACCTCCAGACCTGCCTCTTGAGAAATCTTTATGCAGGTCAGAAAGCAACAGTTAGAACTGGATATGAAACAACAGACTGGTTCCAAATAAGAAAAGGAGTACGTCAAGGCTGTGTATTGTCACCCTGCTTATTTAACTCATATGCAGAGTACATCATGAGAAACACTGGACTGGAAGAAACACATGCTGGATCAAGATTGCCAGGAGAAATATCAATAAGTTCAGATATGCAGATGACACCACCCTTATGGCAGAAAGTGAAGAGGAACTTAAAAGCCTCTTGATGAAAGTGAGAGGAGAGTGAAAAAGTTGGCTAAAAGCTCAGCATTCAGAAAACTAAGATCATGGCATCTGGTCCAATAACTTCATGGCAGATAGATGGGGAAGCAGTGGAAACAGTGTCAGACTTTATTTTGGGGGGCTCCAAAACCACTGCAGATGGTGATTGCAGCTATGAAATTAAAAGACACTTACTCCTTGGAAGGAAAGTTTTGACCAACCTAGATAGCTTATTGAAAAGCAGAGACATTACTTTGCCAACAAAGGTCCGTCTAGTCAAGTCTATGTTTTTTCCTGTGGTCATGTATGGATGTGAGAGTTTGACTGTGAAGAAAGCTGAGTGCTAAAGAATTGATGCTTTTGAACTGTGGTGTTGGAGAAGACTCTTTAGAGTCTCTTGGACTGCAAGGAAATCCAACCAGTACATTCTAAAGGAGGTCCGTCCTGGGTGTTCATTGGAAGGACTGATACTAAAGCTGAAACTCCAATACTTTGGTCACCTCATGTGAAGAACTGACTCACTGGAAAAGACCCTGATGCTGGGAGGGTTTGGGAGCAGGAGGAGATTGGGACAACAGAGGATGAGATGGCTGGATGGTATCACCAACTCAGTGATGCTGGGGTCCAGCCCCGGTGGATCCAGGGAATTCAAAGCGAGGACAGCGTTGGCGAGGAAAGACTTATTTATTTATTAATACAAGATTATATTAGGAAGAAATAGTGTAGTAGGAAAATTAAGTGGAGAAAAGAGGCTGAATAACTTGGTTTACATGGAAAGCCAATAAAGTTCCAGACAAGGAATTTGCACCATCTACGTTAGGCCACTGGCATCCGTTTGAATATCAGAGAGTGCCTCGCCTTGGGCTCTCTCTCTTACGAATCTTAAAAGCCAGAACAAGTAAGTAGACATGGTGAGCCTCCACGCCCCAGATGGGAATTCAGCCTGAAATTAGAGTTAAAGAGGAGACACGGGAGAAAACAGTGCTTCCAATGACTGGCTCCGGCCTCTATTGTTCAGAAGCCTTTTATACCTTTTTGATTGTACACAGAGATCAATGGGTAATACAAAATTATGCAGTGTTAGCAGCCCAGACTCTTATCAAAACCAGGCTTTTCTCTCTGCATACCTCGTTGTATACCCAGGTCTTAGGTAATTTACATCATCTTTCTGTCAAACGGTTCAATTAACATTTTACAGCCTTTTTTCTGATACGGGTTTGTCAACCAGAAGACTTATTTGTGATCTTCCCAAACTCTTGGTGCCACTCTCAGAAAGCACTGAATAAAGTTACATTCTTACATAGCAAGGACACAAGAGGAGTGCAGTGATATATAACAAAGAAAAGTAATTAACTCAAAAGTCTAGTGTTGCTAACATCAAAACTACTATATATCTTTTTCCATATCCCGTTTACATTGATTAACATCCTCCCAGGTGCCTAAAAGATAAAGAATATGGAGGCCTGGCAGCAATCATTGAGTCAACAGTGTAAACCAGTAACCAATATGATTTTTAGCTCTTTAGAAAAGGCTCTGTATCTTTAAGATGCTTTAAAGCTTTGTGCCTCTCGCGGTTGGGGGGCTGTAAGCAATTCACAAGCTGTAAGAGGTCCAGGGAACCTGTTAGGCAAGCTAGAGGGCTATCAGAGGGGTTTAACTGAAACATCCCTTTCAAATGCAGAAGACTAAAGCCCTGATTTGACTTTTTCCAGAGAATATTAGAAGAGTGGAAAAGCAGGCAGATTCTTATTTTTTGGGGGGTGGATGCTCAGGAAATTCCAGGGGGGAAAACTGAGGTCTGATTAGCCTTGCCATCAGAGCTCTGCCGCATGACCTTGTCACGGGTGGAATTCCTCACTCTGGTTCCTGGCACAGTGACATGAGTTTGAGTAAACTCCAGGAGTTGGTGATGGACAGGGAGCCCTGGCGTGCTGTGATTCTTGTGGTCTCAAAGAGTCGGACATGACTGAATGACTGAATTGATTCACACTCTTGCTGTGCAAGAGCTTTTAAATTTAATTAGCCCCCATTTGTTTATTTTTATTTATATAACTCAAGGAGGTGGGTCAAAGAGGCTCTTGCCGTGATTTATGTTAGAGAGTGTACTGCCTAAATTTTCTTCTAAGAACTTTATAGTTTCAGGACTTACATTGAAGTATTTAATCCATTTTGCGTTTAGTTTCGTTTACAGTGTTAGGAAGTGTTCTAGTTTCATTCTTTTCCTATGTAGCTGTCCAGTTTACCTAGCACCATTTATTGATTAAGCTCTCTTTTCTCCACAGTATTTCCTTTGTCAAAGATAAGGCATGCCTAGGTGTGTGTGTTTATCTCTGGGCTTTTCATCTTATTCTATTAATCTCCATTTTCTGTTGTTGTTTTTAACAGTGCCATACTATCTTGATTACCGTGGCTTTGCAGTATAGTCTGAAATCAAGAAGGTTGATTCTTTCAATTCCATTTTTCTCTCTCAAGATTGCTTTGCCCATTTGGGTTCTTTTTTGTTTCCATACAAATTTTGATTTTTTTTTTTTATCTAGTTCTGTGAAAAATACCATTGGTAGTTTGATAGGGATTGCACTGAATCTGTAGATTGCTTTGGAAGAAATAGTTATTTTCACAATATTGATTTTTCCAGTCCAAGAACATGATATATCTTTCCTGTTTGTGTCATCTTTGATCTCTTTCATCAGTGTTTTATAGTTTTCTGCATACATGTCTTTTGTCTCTTTGGGTAGGTTTATTCCTACATATTTTTTCTTTTTGTTGTGGTGAATGGGATTGTTTCATTTTATTGTTAGTGTATAGGAGTGTAGGGATTTCTGTGTATTAATTTATTCTGACTATTATATTCATTGATTAGTGCTAGTAATTTTCTGGTGGCATCTTTAGGGTTTTCTATGTAACGAATCATGTCATCAGAAAACAGTGAGTTTTAACTCTTTTTTCCATCTGGATTCCTTTTATTTGTTTTTCTCCTCTGATTACTATGCCTCAGTTCAGTTCAGTCACTCAGTCGTGTCCAACTCTTTGAGACCCCATGAACTGCAGCACACCAGGCTTCCCTGTCCATCACCAATTCCCGGAGTTTGCTCAAACTCATGTCCAACGAGTCAGTGATGCCATCCAACAATCTTATCCACTGTCATCCCCTACTCCTCCTGTCTTCAGTTTTTCCCAGCATGAGTATTTTCCAATGAGTCAGTTCTTCACATCAGGTGGCCAAAATATTGGAGTGTCAGATTCAGCATCAGTCCTTCCAATGAATACAGGACTGATTTCTTTTAGGCTTGACTGCTTTGATCTTCAAGCGACTCTCAAGAGTCTGCTCCAACATCACAGTTCTAAACCATCAGTTCTTCAGTTCTCAGCTTTCCTTATGGTCCAGCTCTCACATCCATACATGACTACTAGAAAAAACATAGCTCTGACGAGATGGACCATTGTTGGCAAAGTAATGTCTCTGCTTCTTAATATGCTGTCCAGGTTTGTCATAACTTGACTTCCAATGACCAAGTATCTTTTAATTTCACAGTGCAGTCACCATCTGCAGTGATTTTAGAGCCAAAGAAAATAAAGTCTGTTACTGTTTCCTTTTTTCCCCCATCTATTTGGCATGGAGTTATGGAACCAGATGCCATGATCTCAGCTTTTTGAATGTTGAATTTTAAGCCATTTTTTTTCACTCTCCTCTTTCACTTTCATTAAAAGGATCCTTAGCTCTTGTTTACTTTCTGCCATAGACATGGTGTCATCTGCATATCTATTCAGTTTAGGTCAGTTCAGTCACTCAGTCATGTCCAACTCTATGAGACCCATGCACTGCAACACACCAAGTTTCCCTGTCCATCACCAATTTCCAGAGTTTGCTCAAACTTATGTCCATTGGATCAGTGATGCCATCCAACCATCTCACTGCATGTCGTCCCCTTCTCCTGTGACCTTCAATCTTGTCCATCATCAGGGTCTTTTCTAATGAGTCAGTTCTAGGCATCAGGTTGCCAAAGTACTGGAGTTTCAACTTCAGCGTCAGTTCTTCCAATGAATAGTCAGGACTGATGTCCCCTAGGATCGATGGGTTGGATCTCTTTGCAGTCCAAGGGACTCTCAAGAGTCTTCTCCAACACCACAGCTCAAAAGCATCAATTATTTGGTGCTCAGCTTTATAGTCGAACTCTCACATCTATACATGACTTCTGGAAAAACCATAGTTTAGTCTAGGTGGACCTTTGTCAGCAAAGTAATGTTTCTGCTTTTAACCTAGATGCTGTCTAGATTTGTCATAGATTTTCTTCCAAGGAGCAAGCGTCTTTTAATTTCGTGGCTGCAGTCACCATCTGCAGTGATTTTGGAACCCCAAAAAACAGTCTCTCACTCTTTCCATTGTTTCCCTATCTATTTGCCATGAAGTGATGGGACCAGATGCTATGATCTTAGTTTTCTGAAGTTGAGCTTTAAGCCAACATTTTCACTCTCCTCTTTCACTTTCATAAGAGGCTATTTAGTTCTTCTTCACTTTCCGCCATAAGAGTGGTATCATCTGCATATCTGAATTTATTGATATTTCTCCTGGCAATCTAGACTCCAGCTTGTGCTTCATCCAGCCTGGCATTTCACATAATATACTCTGCATATAAGTTAAATAAACAGGGTGACAATATACAGCCTTGATGTACTCTTTTCCTGATTTGGAACCATTCTATTGTTCCATGTCCAGTTCTAACAGTTGTTTCTTGACCTGCATACAAATTTCTCAGGAGGTAGATAAGGTGGTCTGGTATTTCTACCTCTTTAAGAAATTTTCAGTGTGTTGTAACCCATACAGTCAAAGGCTTTAGCATATTCAATAAAGCAGATGTTTTTCTGGAACTCTTTTGCTATTTCAATGATCCAACAGATGTTGGCAATTTAATCTCTGGTTTTTCTGCCTTTTCAAAAAACAGTTTGAACATCTGGAAGTTCACATTTCGTGTACTGTTGAAGCCTGACTTGAAGAATTTTAAGCATTACTTTGTTAACATGTGAGATGAGTGCAACTGTATGTTAGTTTGAACATTCTTTGGTATTGCCTTTCTTTGAGATTGGAACGTAAATTGACTTTTTCCAGTCCTGTGGCCATTGCTGAGTTGTCCAAATTAGTTGGCATATTGAGTGCAGAATTTTCACAGCATCATCTTTTAAAAAATTGCTAAGCTGGAATTCTATCACCTTCACCAGCTTTGTTCATAGTGATGCTTCCTAAGGCCCTCTTGACTTTGCAATGTAAGATGTCTAGCTCTTGGTAATTGATCACACCATCATGGTTATCTGGGTCGTTAAGATGTTTGTTGTATTGTTCTTCTGTGTATTCTTGCCACCTCCTCTTAATATCTTCTGCTTCTATTAGGTCCATACCTTTTCTGTCCTTTATCGAGCCCATCTTTGCATGAAATGTTCCCTTGGTATCTCTAATTTTCTTGAAGAGATCTCTAAACTTTCCCACTCTATTGTTTCCCTCTGTTTCTTTGCATTGATCTGAGGAAGGCTTTCATATCTCTCCTTGCTATTCTTTGGAACTCTGAATTCAGATGTTTTATCTTTTCTTTCCTCCTTTGCCTTCATTGCTCTTCTTTTCTCAGCTATTTGTAAGGCCTCCTCAGACAGTCATTTTGCCTTTTTTGCATTTCTTTTTATTTGGGATGGTATTGGTCACCATCTCCTGTACAATGTCATGAATTTCTGTCCATAGTTCTTCAGGCACTCTGTCTATATCAGATCTAATCCCTTGAATCTATTTGTCTCTGTCACTGTATAATCTTAAGGGATTTGATTTAGGTCATACTTGAACAGTCTAGTGGTATTCCCTACTTTCTTCAATTTAAGTCTGAATTTTGCAATAAGATGTTCATGATCTGAGAAAAAATCAGCTCCTGATTTTGTTTTTGCTGGCTGTATAGAGCGTGTCCATCTTCAGTTGCAATTAATATGATCAACCTGACTTCAGTATTGACCACCTGTTGATGTTCATAGGACTTTCAAAAATATGTTGAATAATAGTAATGGAATTGTGTACCCTTATAGGAAATGCTTTAAAGTTTTTCACTGCTGAAAATAGTGTGTGCTGTGGGTTTGTCATACATGACTTTTACCATATTGATGTATATTCTCTCTATGCCCACTTTCTGGGGAGTTTTTATCATAAATAGGTTTCTAATTTTTTTCAAAATCTTTCTCTGCATCTATTGAGATTATCATATAGCTTTTATCTCTCAATTTATTAATATGAAGTATCACATTGTTTGATTTCTATATTGAAGAATCTTCACATCCCTAGGACAAAGTCCTTTTGATCATGATATATGATCCTTTTATTGTATGTTCGATTGTTTGCAAGAATTCTGTTGAGCATTTTTGCATCTATGTTGATCAATGATATTAGCTTGTAATTTTCTCTTTTTTGGTGGTATCTTTCTCCAATTTTGGTATCAGGGTAATGGTGGCCTCATAGAATGGATTTTGGCATTTTTCTCCCTCTGAAAATTTTCTGGAGTTTAAACCATATCTGTTTTAGTTCTTCTCAGAATGTTTGGTAGAATCGCCTGTGTAGCCATCTGGCCCTGGACATTTTTTGTTGAAAGATTTTGATCACAGTTTCAATTTCAGTGCTTGTGATGGTCTGTTCATATTTTCCATTTCTTCCTGGATCAGTCTTCGGATATTACATCTTTTCTAAAAATTTGTCCATTACTTCCAAGTTATTCATTTTATTGTCATATAGTTGCTCATAGTAGTATCTTTTAATCATTTGTATTTCTGTGTTGTCTGCTGAACTTGTCCTTTTTTATTTCTAGCTTTATTGACTTGAATCTTACTTTTTTTCTTGGTGAATCTGGCTAATGGTCTGTCAGTTTGTTTACCCTCTCAAAGAACCAGCTTCTAGTTTTATTAATCCTTGCTATTGTCTCCTTCACTTTTTTTTCCATTTATTTCTGCTTTATGATTTCCAAACCCAGGTATTCTGCACTGCAGGAAGAGCCTTCACTGTCTGAACCTCCAGGGAACAGAGAAAGCATCTATAGATATCAATTAGGGGCATCTGGTGCAAATTGTCATTTAAAGCTTGTTTTTCCTTATTAAATTTCTGTCTGGATTATCTATCCATTGGTATGAGTGGGATGTTAAAATCCCCCACTATTATTGTGTTATTGTCAATTTCCCCTTTAATAGTTGTTAGCATTTGCCTTATGTATTGAGGTGCTCCTGTTTTGGGTGCATATATAATTATAATTTCTATATCTTCCTCTTGGATTGATCCCTTGATCATTATGTAGTGTCCTTCCTTGTCTCTTGTAATGGTCTTTTTCAAAAGTCTATTTTATCTGGTATGAGTATTGCTGCTCCCACTTCTTTTAATTTCTATTTGCATGGAACACCTTTATCCAGCCCCTCAATTTCAGTTTGTGTTTGTCCCTCAGTTCGAAGTAGCTCTCATGTTCACAGCATATATAAGGGTCTTGTTTTTGTATTCATTCAGCTAATCTGTGTCTTTTGGTTGGATCATTTAGTCTATTTAAATTTAAGGTAAATTATTGATATGTACATGTGATTAGATTGGTTAGTTTTCTGTGATGACAGTTTTCAATCTGTCTGGCCTCTGATAGAGAAAGATAAGAGGTTTATGAAAGCTTCCTGATGGGATATGAAGACCTACAAGACTTTCTAGATTTAACACACAAAAAAGATGTCCTTTTCATTAAAGGGGACTGGAATGCAAAAGTAGGAAGTCAAGAAACACGTGGAGTGACAGGCAAACTTGGCCTTGGAGTATGGAATAAAGTAGGGCAAGGTGAGGTGAGGTGAAGTTGCTCAGTCGTGTCTGACTCTTTGCGACCCCGTGGACTGTAACCTACTAGGCTTCTCTGTCCATGGGATTCTCCAGGCAAGAATACTGGAGTGGATTGCCATTTCCTTCTCCAGGGTATCTTCCCGACCCAGGGATCGAACCTGGGTCTCCCGCATTGGAGGCAGACGCTTTAACCTCTGAGCCACCAGGGAAGTAGGGCAAAGACTAATAGAATTCTTTTGAGAGAATGCACTGGTCATAGCAAACACCCTCTTCCAACAACACAAGAGAAGACTTTACACATGGACATCACCAGATGGTCAACACTGAAATCAGATTGGTTATATTCTTTGCACTCAGAGATGGAGAAACTCTATATGGTCAGCAAAAACAAGACTGGGAGCTAACTGTGGCTCAGATCATGACCTCCTATTGCCAAATTCAGACTTAAACGAAGAAAGTAGGGAAAACCATTAGACCTTTCAGGTACAACCTAAATAAAATCTCTAATGATTATACAGTAGAAGTGAGAAATATATTTAAGGTACTAGATCTGATAGACAGAGTGCCTAATGAACTATGGACAGAAGTCAAGACATTGTACAGGAGACAGGGAGTAAGACCATCCTCAAGAAAAAGAAATGCAAAAAAGCAAAATGGTTGTCTGAGAGGCCTTACAAATAGCTGTGAAAAGAAGAGAAGCCAAAACCAAAAGAGAAAAGGAAAGATATAGGCATCTGAATGTAGAGTTCCCAAGAATAGCAAGGAGAGATAAGAAAGCCTTCCTCAGTGATCAGTGCAAGGAAATAGAGGAAAACAATAGAATGGGGTGGACTAGAGATCTCTTCAAGAAAATCAGAGATACCAGGGAAACATTTCATGCAAAGATGGGCTCGATAAAGGACAGAAATGGTATGGACCTAACAGAAGCAGAAGATATTAAGAAGAGGTGGCAAGAATACACAGAAGAACTGTACAAAAAAAAGTGTATGACCTAGATAATCACGATGGTGTGATCACTCACCTAGAACCAGACATTCTTGAATGTAATGCCAAGTGGGCCTTAGGAAGCATCACTATGAACAAAGCTAGTGGAGGTGATGAAATTCCAGTTGAGCCATTTCAAATCCTAAAAGATGATGCAGTGAATTTGGAAAACTTAGCAGTGGCCACAGGACTGGAAAAAGTCAGTTTTCATTCCAATCCCTAAGAAAGGCAATGCCAAAGAATTTTCAAACTACTACACAATTTCACTCATCTCACATGTTACCAAATTAATGCTCAAAATTCTCCAAGCCAGGCTTCAGCAATATGTGAACTGCGAACTTTTAAGCTGGGTTTAGAAAAGGCAGAGGAACCAGAGATCAAATTGCCAACATCCGCTGGATCATGGAAAAAGCAAAAGAGTTCCAGAAAAACATCTATTTCTGCTTTATTGACTATGTCAAAGCCTTTGACTGTGTGGATCATAATAAACTGTGGAAAATTATGAAAGAGATGGGAATACCAGACCATGTGACCTGCCTCTTGAGAAATCTGTATGCAGGTCAGGAAGCAATAGTTAGAACTGGACATGGAACAACAGACTGATTCCAAATAGGAAAGGAGTACATCAAGGCTGTATATCGTTACCTTGCTTATTTAACTTATATGCAGAGTACATCATGAGAAATTCTGGGCTGCAGGAAGCACAAGCTGGAATCAAGATTGCTGGGAGAAATATTAATAACCTTAGATATGCAGATGACACCACCTGTAGTGGCAGAAAGTGAAGAACTAAAGAGCCTCTTGATGAAAGTGAAAGAGGAGAATGAAAAAGTTGGCTTAAAGCTCACCATTCAGAAAACTAAGATCATGGCATTCAGTCCCATCACTTCATGGCAAATAGACGGAGAAAGAGTGGCTGACTTTTTTTTTTTTTTTTTAGCTCCAAAATCACTGCAGATGGTGACTGCAGCCATGAAATAAAAAGATGCTTACTCCCTGGAAGAAAAGTTATGACCAATCTAGACAGCATATTAAAAGCAGAGACATTACTTTGCCAACAAAGGTCCGTCTAGTCTAGGCTATGGTTTTTCCAGTAGTTATGTATGGATGTGAGAGTTGGACTGTGAAGAAAGGGGAGCACCGAAGAATTGATGCTTTTGAACTGTGGTGCTGGAGAAGACTGTTGAGAGTCCCTTGGACTACAAGGAGATCCAACCAGTTCATCCTAAAGGAGATCAGTCCTGGGGGTGTTCACTGGAAAGACTGATGCTAAAGCTGAAACTCCAATACTTTGGCTACCTGATGAGAAGAACTGACTCATTTGAAAAAACCCTGTTGCTGGGAAAGTTTGAAGGTGGGAGGAGAAAGGGACAACAGAGGATGAGATGGTTGGATGGCATCACTGACTAATGGACATGAGTTTGAGTTAGCTCTGGGAGTTGGTGATGGACAGGGGGGCCTGGCATGATGCAGTCCATGGGGTTGCAAAGAGTTGGACACGACTGAATGACTGAAATGAACTGAACTGAACTGATTGGTATGTACAATCCTGTTACCATTTACTTTATCATTTTGGCTTTGTTTTTGCAGGTTTTTTTTTTTTTTTTCCTCTTGTGTTTCCTATCTAGAGAAGTTACTTTTGCCTGTGTTGTGGTGCTAGTTTTGTGGTGCTAAATTCTCTTAGCTTTTGCTTATCTGTAAGGCTTTTGATTTCTCCTTTGAATCTGTAGGATATCCCTGCTGAACAGAGGAATCTTAGTTGTAGATTTTTTTCTTTCATCACTTTAAGTATATCCTTCTACTCCTTTCTTGACTGCAGTTTCTGTTGAAAGATCAGCTGTTAGCCTTATGGGGATCTCCTTATATCTTATTCGTTGCTTTTCCTTTGCTGCTTTCCACATTTTTCCTTTGGTTTTAATTTTTGTTAGTTTGGTTAATGCATGTATTGGCATGTTTCCCCTTAGGTTTATCTTGTGTGAGACTCTTGGGCTTCCTTGAGCTGAGTAGCTATTTCCTTTCCCATGTTAGAAAAAAGTTTTCAGCTATAATCTCCTCAAATAATTTTTCATACCCTTTCTTTTCCTTTTCTTCTTCTGAGACCACTATAATTTGAATGTTGGAGTACTTAATGTTGTTCCAGTGTTAGTTGCCCCATTGTGCCTCTTTGTGGTCCCATGGAGTATAGCTCACCAGCTCCTCTGTCCAGAGAATTCTCCAGAGATCTCTGAGATCGTTCTAATTTCCTTTCATTCTTTTTTCTTTATTCTCCTCTGTTTCAGTTATCTCCACCATTCTATCTTGAAGCTCAGTTATCCATTCTTCTGTCTCAGTCATTCTGCTATTGTTTCTCTCTAGTGTATTTTTATCTCAGTTATTGTATTATTCATTGCTGATCATCTATTCTCTTTTTTCTAGGTCCTTGTTAAATATTTTTTGTATCTTTTTAATCTTTGCCTCCATTCTATTTATCTGTTCTTTCATTTTATTTCCAAGATTTTGGATCAACTTTACTATCATTACTCTGAGTTCTTTCTTAGGTAAACTGCCCCTGTCTTCTTCATTTATTTGGTCTTGTGGACTTTTACTGTATTCTTTCATCTGCTGCTTGTTTCTCTATCTTTTCATTTTGCTTAAGTTACTATATTTGGAGCCTTCTGTCTGCAGGCTGGAAGGCCATAGTTCCTCTTAATCATGGTGTCTGCCCCTTGTGGGTGTGGTTGGACCAGTACCTTTTGAACGTTTTCTGGTTGGAATGACTGGTGTCTGTGTTCTGGTGGGTGGAGCTGAATCTTGTCTCTCTGAAGGGTAGTGCTACATCCAGTGGTGTGTTTTGGAATGTCTGTGGATTTTGTATGGCTTTGGACAGGCTTTCTGCTAATGGGAAGGCTTGTGTTCCTATTTTACTGATGGTTTGGCATGAGGAGTCCAGCATTGGAGCTTGCTGGACTTTTGGATGGGGCCTGGTCTTAGTGTTGAGATGGAGACCTTTGGAAGAGTTCTCACCAATTAAGTGTTCCATGATGTTGGGGGTTATACAGTGGTCCAGTGTCCTGGACTTGGTCTTCTACCTCAGAGGTTCAGGGCCAACCCCTTACTCTAGCAGTTAGATTCCACAAGCCACCCAGCACAGAAGATAAAGAGAAAGATATATAGGAGGGGGGAAAAAAAGTCATGTAAACAAACAAAACAAAAAAGAACAAACAGATAAAACCCCAAAGCAAATGGTGAAAGCAACACTCATCAGAAAAGAACACCCAAAGAGACTCATACACTCACAAAATTGAAATGAGAGGAAAAAGAATAAAAGTAGAAACCAGAGAAGAAAAGAACAATCAAGCCAATAATCAAACCTGTAAGTGAAAGTGAATACTAAAAACTAGTCTAGCAAAAATACAAAATCAAAAACATGGGAAAATGCAATATAATTATAGAGTACTGTAAAAAAAGAAGGGAAAAGATAAAATAAATTTTTGTAAAAATAAAAGCTTTTATAAAGTAAAAAGTAAGTTAAAAGTAAAAAATGAATGGACTAATAAAAAAAGAACAATAGGACAATATAAAAAACAAAAACAAAAAAACCCATAAAATATATAGAGAGATAGAGGGGTAGTGAGAAGAGTATTCTGTGTCCTCCATTTTTCTAATCACACATTGAGCATGAGCCCATCTGCCTACTCAAGAAGTCCTCTGGTATTTCTAGGAAGGTTTTTGGACCTGCTGTGGATGTCGTGAGGTCAGCTCAGACTCATATCTGGCCTTACTTCAGCTTGTACTTGCTTCCAAAGTCCACAGTTGTTCCCAAAGTCCACAGTGTCAGGCTAATTAAGGGGTAAATTTTCTGTACCTTTAGCTGCAGAAGCAATTTACCCTTTTCACACAGGGACTGTGTGACCAGCTTTGATTTTTCACCCTCCCTCTGCTCTTAGGCCTCCCTCCAATGTCTGCTTCCTACCCAGACAAGAAAGGTGAAAGTGACAGCTTATGGGGGCTTATTTGCTCCTTCAGCTTGGGGGGAGGAAGGGATACATTAGACACAATTGGGATGTGTATATGTGCCTGCTGCAGCCAAGGCCTGTGGGAAGTTGCTACAGTTCAAGTTGGTTTGTGTGCTCCCCTAGGGAAGTTGGCCCCAGGTTGTGTCTTCCTCAACAGAGCCAAGCTGCATAGGTTCCCAGGAATGAGTGGGGAATGTCCTCTGCCTGCTAATGGGTTGGTGGCAGCTGCTACTTCTGAGGTTGGAACCACAAAGCCATTTTTTCCCCTACCTCTGGAACTTGCCCTGGCTTTGGCAGTGACCAGTTGACCTGCATTTACCCCTTTGGTATCTCAAACTGCAATTGCAGGTAGTCCCACCTCTGGCACTCATGGTAGCTTGGCAGTCTACCTCTGAGGTTGCAGTCCACACCATGGTTTATCCCACTTATGGCACTTGCAAAGGCAGGGTCCTTTGATCTGTGAGTGTGTGAAAGGACAGGGTCCCTGTGACAATGATCTCTTGCCTCTCTGGCAGGCTCAGGCTTTTCTCTGGACTCCTTCAGCTGTGTTAAATTAGCCCCCTCAGAAAATCTTCATGGCAGTCAACCCCAGTCCTCTCCCTGAAGTTCAACCCCTGAAGCCCCGAGCCTCAGCACCCAGTCCCTGTTTCCCATGACAGGCTTGCAAACAGCATCTCAGCTGGAAAGTGCTGGTCAACAATCCCTGTGATGAGTTATCTCCATTTTGCATTCTGAGCACCTGTTGCTGTATTCTCCTCAGAGGTTCCAGAGCGTCCTCTTTCCCCACCCATCCGAGGGCTTCCAAGTGTGAGGAAACTTTCCTCCTTCATAGAGCCCTCTCCGAGGCACAGGTGCTTGTTCCAAATCCTTTGTCTCTTTATTTTCCCATATATTTTGCCCTACTTCATTCTGTGGAGATTAGTTTGCCTTTTTGAAAGTCTGGGGTCTTCTGCCAACTTTCACAAAGTGTACTGAAGGAGTTGTTTCACATGTAGATGTATTTTTGATGTAGCACATTCCCTATGTTACATAAGGAGTAGTTCAAATGGCTGGTCAGAAAAGACATCCAGAAATATAATTTTTGGAGAATCTGAAGGAAATAGAAGGTCATGCAGAGATGTGTAAAGTCTTAAGAGTCTTAAGACTTAAAGTCTTACACTGACTCTTAAATCTTAAGAGTTTTAAGTTCTATCCAGCTTTGCATTTTACTTATGCTTACATTCATCGTATCCATTAGATACAAACAAAAACCCTGCAAAGTATAAAAGGAAAATTATATTATCCCTATATTCTATATACAAAGTTTAGATTTGGAGAACAACCATAGTTTTCTTAAAGTCATGACCTAAATAGTTTTCTAATTACTAGTACAGTAAATTCCCGCCCCCCCCATCATGTGTTCCTCCTATATCCACACTATATTCAGGCATCAGCAACTTATTTTCAGCTGGACATAATCTTAAACAAAAGGGACAGTCAGAGATTTGTGGCTAGCAAGCCAAACATAGGGTAAGAGATAATGGCTGTTAAGATCCTTTTGAGAACTATCTCTGGAGGAAGAGTAGGAGCAGGAGAGTTGTCTTTTAGTGACAGTTGCTTTGATGAGGAAACTTTTGCCCTTAATTTGGCAAAAAGACTTGAGATGATCATACTACTAAGTCTGTTTTACATAAGAACACTACAGCCCCACAATGTCAAAAAAACTCATCCAAGGCCACAGAGTTATAGACTACAAACTTTCATGACTTACACATTAGTGATACATTTGACCCAAATGTGTGTGCTATTGAAAAAGAAATTAATTATAAAGTCTTAACATAATTATGAAATCTTAACCTAGCCTTATCATTTTCCTAATAGCCAGCTGTACATCTTTGTTCCTGAGGCTGTATACCACAGGGTTCAAGAGTGGGGTGACGATGGTATAGGTCACTGTCACCAGCCTGTCTTTGCCTGATGTATTAATATGTTTGGCTGAGGGTCTCAGGTAGACAAAAGAAGCACAGCCATAGTGGACAACGACCACAATGAGATGGGAGGCACAGGTGGAGAATGCTTTTCGTTTGCCTTCAGCTGATGAGATCTTCAGGATAGCAGAGGCAATAAATCCATAAGAGATGAAGATGAAGATCAAGGGCACAACAAGGACCAAGACCCCACCAATGAAGATGACTAGTTCATTAATGTAGGTTTCAGCATAAGCGAGGCGGATGACTGGTGAAATGTCACAAAAATAATGGTTGACTTTATTGGAGCCACAGAAAGGGAGGCTAAAGACCAAAGTTGTTCCCAATAGAGATATTAGGAAACCACTGACAATACAAGTCGCTGCCAGTTGCCCACAAACTCTCCAGCTCATGAGAATGGTGTAATGTAAAGGCTGACAGATGGCAGCATAACGATCATAGCCCATCACTCCCAGAAGCAGGCAATTGGTGACAGCAAAACCAAGAAAGAAGTACATCTGTGAAGCACAACTCACAAAGGACAGTGTCCTGAACACAGAGAGCAGATTGATAAGCATCTTGGGCAGGATGACAATTGTGTAGAAGATCTCAGAGGTCGAAAGGACACATAGAAAGAAGTACATGGGTGTGTGGAGGCTGTGATCGAAGCAGATGACTGAGATGATGGTGATGTTTCCACTCAAGATGATCAAATAGAGGCAGAGAAAGACCACAAAGAGGATAAGTTGCAATTCCCCAAAACTGGAGAAACCCAGCAGGAAGAACTCAGTAACACAGGAGGAGTTGGCCATGGAGAGTTGATGCCATGGAATAAAGTCAATATGATCAAGTCCAGAATCCTTTGAAACTAAGAAAGCAGGGAGATTTAACCTTCATAAAGTCACCAGTCTAGTATGAAAGAGAAACAACAGGTATGGCAGAGACAAAAGGAAACCAAAATAAAATAATAAAGCATTTTACAATAAACTAAGCGAAATTTATCCTAAATTAATATGTGCCCACATTGCTAATTTTCTGCCAATGATTTTAGCAGAGAATTTCGGGACAAGTGTTCAAATGAAATGGACAGATATTTGCTCAAAGAAGGTCTATTCTTCTGCTGCCTAAGAAATACCTAAGAAATATAGTCCCTGCTTGTAGACTTATATAATCAATCTCTGCTTAGTTTGTTGATAATCTAACCCTCAAAAAAACTTTTATCTACATTAATTGTGATTTTAAGTGGTCATAATTTTTCCATATTAGTGATACATATATTCCACAAGGAATACCACCAATGTATAAAGATCTACATCCCACATGATTTTAATAGTTTCTTCATCTAGGTCAGTCAGTAATCGTTGATTTGTCCTTTTGTTACTTGTCCTTAAAACACAGAATTCTCTTCCATTACTAACAACATACCCTATTTCCATGCAGTCGTTTGTTGAAATTAATTTGGCTTACAACTATAGCTACTATTTTAGAATTAGTGTATGGTTCCTCTACAGACTCTCGCATTAGTTTTTTTTCAGCATTTACTGTTTTCCCACTTGGTTATATATCTTATTCTTGATATACCTGACTTGGAAACCCAACAGACTGTTGTTCCCAGGCTCCATCTCTAAATTGTTAAGCAGGAGGCTCAGATACTTTCCCTGATGACTCTGACATAGTTCTTATTGCTGGTACTAGATTACATATTTTTATTTGAAACATTCTTATCCTCTCCAACCTATCACCCAAATCTGTTCCTTTACCTAAGTTCTTACTTTATCTCAATAAGAAGTTTCCAAAGCTGCTTAGGCATCCAAGCTGTATACTTCTGGGGCATATTTAGACACACGAAAATTCTCATCCTCCACATCGGATCAGTTTTTTATTGTGTATGTGTGTGTGTAACACTTCTATGATATATTTTCCCCATTTTTTGAGAAATTAACTCTTAACCTGCATTATTACAAGAGCGCTTTTTTTTTTTAATTTATTTTAATTGGATGGACTCCGAGGAGTCCTCTTCCCATTCTGTCACCTTCATAATAGCAGTAGAGTTGTCTTTTTATAGGGCAAATTCTACCCTATTAACAAAACTAAACAGCCTTCAATTATTTATAAAGTTAAAGTAATTATATTCTGTCTTTCATACTGTTTCCAAACATACCTTTCCTCTTATAACTGTCAATATACATATTCCTTCAAATGAACTTTAGCATAGGGAAAATTTGAACAATTATTTCCTTTTACATACTATCCCCTACATCTGGAAATAGTGCATATTTGAAGTGAAGTTGATCAGTCGTGTCTGACTCTTTCCTACCCCATGGACTGTAGCTGCCAGGCTCCTCCATCCAGGGAATTTCCCAGGAAAGAATACTGGAGTGGGTTGCCATTTCCTTCTCCAGGGGATCTTCCTCACCCAGGGATTGAACTCGGGTCTCATGCACTGCAGGAAGACTCTTTATCATCTGAGCCACCAGAGAAGGTTATTGTTATTTATTGTTATTTTATTTACTTACTGTCATTTTATTCTTCTTCTTTTAAT
The DNA here is from genome assembly GCA_006410935.1 of Redunca redunca. Taxonomy (NCBI): domain Eukaryota; kingdom Metazoa; phylum Chordata; class Mammalia; order Artiodactyla; family Bovidae; genus Redunca; species Redunca redunca. Next base: position 292,713 of record SJYQ01002543.1, on the reverse strand, counting down.
TGTGCAACCTTCTTTAAATTCTCAAAGTGGCATGTACTCATTGATCCTTCCTACAACTTCTTAATTTTTCTGTATTATTTTATCTGTGCACCTTTAGCAATCATTAAAATTGTACTGGCTTTGCCACTAGTATTTTAAGCTTATCTTTGATTCCACAAATTATAACTTACCAGAGACAGAAATTGCATACCCACACATGACATACTGTCTAGTATATATTAGTCCTGGAAAACTTGTTGAAGAAACAAAGTGACCAATAACAATAACCCCAGTTTCTCTTCTAAATTATTTTGGAAAACTCCCAGGTTGATGTCATTTGATTTCAGGGATTTTCTAAACTTGTTCCCTTGCTATTAATCTAGCATACAATGTTAACCTTCTGCTTCAACATTTCATGCTGAAAAATCTCTCTAAAATCGTTCTCTAAATGCAGAGACAAATGCTTCATTACAAATTGCTGTCGTCCCCCAAACTATAATTAATTCTGCTGTATGTTACATATGACGGTTATTAAGAGAGTAAATGGGCTTCCCAAGTGGTGCAATGGTAAAGAACCCACCTGTCAATGCAGTGGGTGCAGGAGATGCACATTCAATCTCTGGGTCAGGGAAGCTCCCTAAAACAGGAAATGGCAATCTACTACGGTATTCTTGCCTGGAGAATTCCATGGACTGCAGAGCCTGGTGGGCTACTGCCCATGGGATCACAAAGAGTCAAACACAACTAACCAAGTGAGCATGCACACACAAGAAATTAAACCCTAAGAGTTCCCATCACAAGAAAAATATATAATTATTAATATTTTTATCTAGCTCTTTAAGATTTTACCTATTGAGATGATGGACGTTCATTAAACTTGTGATAATCATTTCAAGATGTATATAAATCAGATTATTATGCCATATACCTTACGCTTATATAGTGTTGTATGTCAATCATATTTCAGTAAAACTGGAAGAAAAAGTTCTGCTTTCTCATTTTCTTTCTGATTATTGGGAAGTTTTCTCCATTGTCTCACTAATTAAACAATTTTAATAGTGCTTTATTATTGGTCAACCCACTCCAGTATTTTTGCCTGGTAAATCCCATGGACAGAGGAGTCTAGCAGGCTATAGTCCGTGGGATCACAAGAGAATCAGAAGCTACTTAGCAACTAAACAACAATAATTGATCTCAAAGCACTCTACAAACAGCAAAATGTCTAAGTTTTTTGTTCTTTTGTTTAGACAAAGGTCTACTAAAATTTTGAAATGGGACTTTTGAATTACCTCATCTGTTGTTTGTTTTTGTTGGTTTTAGTCATTAAGTCCTGTCTCTTTTGCAACCACATGGACTATAGTTCACCAGGTTCCTCCATCCATGGGATTTCCCATGCAAGCATACTGGCATGGGTTGCCATTTCCTTCTCCAGGGGAACTTCCCAACCTAGGTATCGAACCCACATCTCCCGCATTGACCATCATGGAAGCCTTATCTGTAAACTTTATAAACAAGAAGTACACACTGTGCTTTTGACCAGAACAAATACTCCTGTATTATGCCTCCTGGGATATAGTCTCTACCTTTCCAACTTCCTGGTCTTCTTTCTTTAAGTATTTTCTCTTTTTAAGATCATTCTCAGAAAGAACAGTGACTAGCTATCCAAAGAAAGACGGAGCTTCTGAAAGGAAAGAAAATCCATATTATTCAATGGTTATTCCATGACCCTCCCTGCCAACTGCTTCAACATATCACATAATTTTTCAAACTCATCCTCAGAACTTGTGTGGCAGCTGAAGTTGGAAAAGAAATTTACTTTGGAAAATGTTGGCTGTACTTAACCCAGTCTGGGATATTGTATAATATATTGATATTGGTAAATAGGAAAAATGCTTTAAATATAGCTATTGATTTATTCATTTGACAAATATTTATGGATTTTCTGTAACATGTCAGGTACTATCCTAAGAACTGTGGGTAAATAAAAGAAGAAGTGACAAGTTCCTTGGTTACAAGTAGCTTATAGTCTATTGGAGAGGAGACATTTACACAAAGTAGAACGTGAAGAACCATGAAATGAATGTGGGAATTCTGTAGGGGGGAAAGTTTTGCTACTTACAGAGTCTGGGATCTGAGATAGCTGCATGACAGAGAGATGACAGTTGAAATGAGTTAGGGAATTTATTTTGAATTTGGACGTGCAGACTTGGACAGGAAAGAAAATAAAGGCCCTTCAGATCACTACATTACATTATATATTTTACAAAAGAACCATAGGGAGGCTGCTGCCACAGTCCTTGGGGTATGCAAGCAAACAAGCGGCATTGCTGGGTTTTGTTTTGTTTGTTGTTGTTGTTGTTTTTTAATTTGGAAAGGGGGATATTTTGTGTTCAAAGAAACCTTGGGAAAAAATGAAAAGATGGAAAAGAACATATAGGATAATTAAACTGCCTTCTCAAAAACTAGAAAAAGAAAGCTGATTTTTCATTATTTTGTTTCATCACCTACACAGTAAAGCCAATTTCTTAAGTTGATTAAAAAGGCAACTAATTTCATCCTCTATCAACATTTGCAACCTAAATCTTAATAACACAGAACTTGCATTAAAATGCACACAGTTTTCCAAACATGCTTTTATATTTCAAGACTTCATAGAAAGGGAAAGAGGGAAATCTCAGCCTTGAATATCTTTTAATTTTCATCTGTGGCCCACTCATTCTTCATGCTTTTTACAGGCACCAGTTATTGAACTTTCTCTAATCTGTCTAGGGAGAATTTGTTGTTTCTAGTGTATCTAAAGCTTAGTATATTTAGAGGTTGTTTCATGTGTCTTTATTTTCTCTTGATTGTCTCTCCAATACACTAGACAACCTCAGTGATGAATTCCACAACATATGCCTTCTGTATCAACAAAACATAATCTATATTTAAATATATGGAATATGTGAAATACAAAGACTTGATGAATAAATAGTTCATTAATGAATTATTGATAATAATGATCTCAACTTACTTTATAGCAGCTTGGCCCCCTTTGTACCATCATGTGCCTTCTAGGTAAAATTATTTTGTGTTTCCATATGTTCCATATTCCATTTAAATTTGTCATCTTTCTTTCTTATATTGCATGAAATATGAAAAATTTCATGAAAAAATTCAAAACTTATCCTGCAGCCTTACCTTCTTCTTACTGTGGTCTTTACATTTATCCTTACATTTTCCACCATCCAATTGCCCCGTTGATAATTTGACCAGTTTTTCTATTTTCCAATACTAACAACTAGGGGGAAATAGATCAGTAGCTCCATGAAAAACGCTACAGTTTAAAAATTTTGACGTAAAAATAAATGATGAGATTGTCACTGCTCTTCTCAATAAGAAAATAAAAGTCCCTAAATAAAAATAAAATGTTCATATCGTTTCAAATGAGAATTTAATGCCCAGTGACATGCTGATGTCTTTACTCTCAGACACATCTTGGAATCTTCTATTAAACTTTCTGGTGAAATTTGCCATAATTATCCTCTCCATCATAATGTCCCAGGGCTCTTCCATTTTCTACAAACTCTATACCAGTATAAGAGAGCTATATACATTGCTAAACACAAAAATCCCAGTGTGCCTTGGATAGTTTAGGTATGTCCCCAATGAGTATGACAATGGTCTTTCCTTTTTACATCAGGAATGACCTCAATGCTTTGTTATTGATATCACTATCTCCATAAGGAGCTAATTACCACATTCTGTCCAATACTTGTCCATAATATCCCCAGTTAGCAAGTAGAACTATAGTAATACACTATGAGAATTAGCTGGTCAAAGACAAGGCCCTTTCTATACATTGTGGCATTAATTGGTTACCTCTTAGAAATTCTCTGTGGACTTATTAGAGCGTTAAAATTTTCTTGGTCTTATTTGTTAAAACAAACATAGTAGAACTACTTCCTGTGAGTATCCCTAACTAATGGCTAAATTTTTGTACTCAAGCTGGCAAAAAAAATATTCACTTCATATTCTCCTTTCTGAAAGTTAGAAGGGGAAGAAAGACACAAAGAATAGAGAACATAATATTAGAATATCAGAGGCAACCTAAGTCTTTCAGGCCCATAGGAAAACAAATTTTTCCTGGAATATAATGTGACCATGATTGATATTTGTTCAATAAAGAAAGAAAGAACATTTGGGTTGTAGACTAAAATGTCACAGTGCCTGTTACAGGTGTTAGCTGAGACGTCTCCTTTAGTAGGGAAGAAGTCTATTTTCATACTGCGTATTTATTGCCTCTGCCAGTGAGTTCATATACTCTGGGCTAGAAATGGGAAAATATTGTACTAGATACTCAAAGATGTCTCTCTTAGGGACTCATGTGACCCAGTTTTCTATAAGTTACATCAGAGATGCTACAGGGATGGAAAAGGAGGAGGAAATGCCAAGGTATTAAATAAGAATTTGATGACTAGGATTTAGTGACTTTACTGTCCTTCAGTTATGTCATAGATTGTGACCATGGCTAGATTTTCAGGAAATCCTTTAGTGAAAAAATTCGTCAGCAGTCTATACCTTTCCACTGAATCTGGGTAGGCCAAATGACCACTTAAGTCAGTAGATTATAGCAAACATGATGGCATAGTGGTTTACAAACTTTGATCTCTAGAGTCTGCCAGTTTCTACTTCCTAACTCGGAATATCAACTTTTGTTCCCTAAACAGCACTTTTTAAATTGAAACACAGCTGATATTAGGTTAGTTTCAAGTATATAACATAGTGACTTAATTTTTTCATGGATTATACTCCCTTTATGATTATTGTAAAATATTGGCTATATTCCCTCTGTTTACAATATAAATTGGTGGCTCAGATGGTAAAGAATCTGCCCACAATGCAGGAGACCTGGGTTTGATCCCTGGGGTCAGGAAGATCCCCTGGAGAAGTGAATGTCAACTCACTCCAGTATTTTTGCCTGGATAATTTCATGAACAGAGGAGCCTAGCAGGTTGCAGGCCATGGGGTCACAGAGTTGGACACAACTGAGCAACTAACTCACACATACACCACATATATATGTATATACTGGCAGTATATATATATATATATATATATA
>SJYQ01002543.1:216063-269334 GCA_006410935.1 Redunca redunca | reverse complement strand
AGCCTTGACTAGATGGACCTTAGTCGGCAAGGTAATGTCTCAGCTTTTGAATATACTATCTAGGTTGGTCATAAGTTTTCTTCCAAGGAGTAAGCGTCTTTTAATTTCATGGCTGCAGTCACCATCTGCAGTGATTTTGGAGCCCCAAAAAATAAAGTCTGACACTGTTTNTTGTAATTAGTAAATAAAACTGAGAAACCAGGCTCTCCCTATGTACATATCACTTAGAAGTAGGAGTCATAATATAAAATAAAATGGCTTACTGAAGGCTCAGGGAAAGACCACCTGTGTGACAACACATGATGGAACCCCATAGGTCTACTCAAAGCAGTATATACTCTGAGCTAGCAAACAATGTATTGTTCCTATTCTCCAACAAGAAATATGTTACATCTGTGAATCAATGTAATGAGGGGAGGGGGTGGGGTGGAAATGATTCTTTTCATTATTACCTCTAATTACTTACATAATATTGGGCTTCATAGTTTAGAGGTGTTATTTTTCCAAGGAGTGTTGCTTCTATCAGGAAACACAAAAACAGATGTTGAAACTTGCCCTTGGTTACTTGAGTCTATTTTTTTCTATTTACAAATCATCCACAGATGGAAAGGAGATTTTTACACTAGTTAGGATATTGATCCTACTTTTTATAATTACTATATTATTTATTTTATTTTTCTGAAAATGTTTTGCATAATGCAAAAATTTAAATGTAAATTATAGATCTGCAAATTATACATAGACCATAACCGGATGGATTTAGTTCTGTGCTTTCTATTCAATTCCTTTGGTCTGTGTGTTTTTTATATTGCCAATGGCATACCATTTGGAATACTGTAGCGTTGTAATATATTTTTAAATCTTAAAGACTGAGGCCTCAACCTTGTTCTTCAAGATTTCTTTGGCTATTCCATGTCTTTTGTGGTTCTATATTTAATATCAAGGATTTTTTTCCTTTTTTTTTTAATGTCAATAGGATTTTCATAGGAATTGAACTTAGTTTGTAGATCACATTGGGTAACATAGACATTTTAACAGTATAAATTCTTTCAGCCTGTGAATGCCGCAAGTCTTTCCATTTATCTGGTGGTTAGATGTCTTTTTTCATGTTTCTTCATTCATTTCCTTCTTCAGTATTTTACAATTACCAGTGTACAAGTTTTTCACCTCTTTGGCTAAGTTAATTCCTAAACGTTTTATTCTGTCTGTTGCTATTATGAATGGGGTTATTTTCTTAATTTCCTTTTTGGATAATTTATTGACAATGTATAGAAACATACCTGGTTTTATGTTGATTTTCTGTATCTTGCTACTTTACTAAATTGGTTTATTAGTTTTAATACACATTTTCTGATTGAATTGTTAGAGTTTTTATGTATATGTTTGCATCATCTGCAAATAGAAATACTTTTCTCATTCTGATTTGGTTGCCTTTGATTTCTTTTCCTTGTCTAATTGTTCTGACTAGGACTTCTAGTACTACGCTGAATAGGAGTGATGAAAGTGGGAATCCTTTCCACTGTACCCAGTCTTAGATAACAAGCTTTACATTTTCTCTCATTATGACTAAGCTGTGGGCTTTTTGTATACCAACTTTACTGTGTCAAAGTAAGTTCTATAACTATTTGGAGAGAGTTTTAGTCAGATTGGATGTCAAAATTTGTCAAATACTTTTTCTACATATATTTATTTCATGATGCTTTTTATTTCATTAATGTGGTACAGCACATTGATTGATTTGTACATCTTCAAACACCCTTGCATCGTAAGAATAAAGTACAATAAGTGTAATTCTCTTGTTTTTAGTTTCCTAGTATTTGGTTGAGGTTTTTCCATTTACACTCTTTAGGGATGTTGGCTTGTAGTTTTTCTGTTTTATTTATCTGCTATTGTTATCAGGATGACGTTAGCCTCATTATTTAAATATGAAAGTGTTCCTTCCTCTTCTATTTTTTCGAAGCATTTAATAAGGGTGTGTATCAATTCTTCTTTGCATGCTTGGTAAAATTAGCTCAAAAACCATCTGATCTTGTATTTTTCTTTATTAGGAGATTTTTGATTACTGATTAATATCTTTATCTGTTATTTGTCTGCTTAAACTTTCTGTTTCTTCTTCATAGAGTTTTGGTAGAAAATGTTTCTATAAATTTATTCATTTCTTCTAAATTACCCAATTTAGAGGTACACAGTTGGTGATAATATCTTTTAACATTATTTTAACATACTTTTTTTTAACATTCTGAGGCATATACTATAACATCTCCTCTTTTGTTTCTTTTATTTTATTTGAGTCTTCCCTTCTTTACTACTTAATTTAACTAGTTCACTTCAGTTCAGTTCAGTTCAGTTCAGTCGCTCAGTCATGTCTGACTCTTTGAGACCCCATGAATTGCAGCATGCCAGGCCTCTCTGTCCGTCACCAACTCCCGGAGTTCACTCAAACTCACGTCCATTGAGTCGGTGATGTCATCCAGCCATCTCATCCTCTGTCGTCCCCTTCTCCTCTGCCCCTAATCCCTCCCAGCATCAGAATCTTTTCTAATGAGTCAAATCTTCTCATGAGGTGGCCAAAGTACTGGAGTTTCAACTTTAGCATCATTCCTTCCAAAGAACACCCAGGACTGATCTCATTCAGAATGGACTGGTTGGATCTCCTTGTAGTCCAAGGAACTCTCAAGAGTTTTCTCCAACACCACAGTTCAAAAGCATCAGTTCTTCAGGGCTCAGCTATCTTCACAGTCAAACTCTCACATCCATACATGACTACTGGAAAAACCATAGCTTGACTAGACAGACCTTCATTGGCAAAGTAATGTCTCTGCTTTTGAATATACTATCTAGATTGGCCATAATTTTCCTTCCAAGGAGTAAGCATCTTTTAATTTCATGGCTGCAATAACCATCTGCAGTGATTTTGGAGCTCAAAAAAATAAAGTCTGACACTATTTCCACTGTTTCCCCATCTATTTCCCATGAAGTGATGGGACCAGATGCCATGATCCTCATTTTCTGAATGTTGAACTTTAAGCCAANATGTTTTTTTTTTTCTGGAACTCTCTTGCTTTTTCCATGATGCAGCAGAGGTTGGCAATTCGATCTCTGGTTCCTCTGCCTTTTCTAAAACCAGCTTGAACATCTGGAAGTTCACGGTTCACATATTGCTGAAGCCTGGCTTGGAGAATTTTGAGTATTACTTTACTAGCATGTGAGATGAGTGCAATTGTGTGGTAGTTTAACCATTCTTTGGCATTGCCTTTCTTTGGGATTGGAATGAAAACTGACTTTTCCAGTCCCGTGGCCACTGCTGAGTTTTCCAAATTTGCTGGCATATTGAGTGCAGCAGTTTCACAACATCATCTTTCAGGATTTGAAACAGCTCAACTGGAATTCCATCACCTCCACTAGCTTTGTTCGTAGTGATGCTTACTAAGGCCCACTTGACTTCACATTCCAAGATGTCTGCCTCTAGATTAGGGATCACACCATGGTGATTATCTTGGTCATGAAGATCTTGTTTGTACAGTTCTTCTGTGTATTCTTGCCACCTCTTCTTAATATCTTCTGCTTCTGTTAGGTCCATACCATTTCTGTCCTTTATTGAGCCCATCTTTGCAGGAAATATCCCTTGGTATCTCTAATTCTCTTGAAGAGATCTCTAGTCTTTCCCATTCTGTTGTTTTCCTCTATTTCTTTTCATTGATCACTGAGGAAAGCTTTCTTATCTCTCCTTGCTATTCTTTGGAACTCTGCATTCAGATGCTTATATCTTTCCTTTTCTCCTTCACTTTTCACTTCTCTTCTTTTCACAGCTATTTGTAAGGCCTCCCTAGACACCATTTTTCTTTCTTGCATTTTTTTTCCACAGGGATGGTCTTGATCCCTGTCTCCTGTATAATGTCATGAACCTCTGTCCATAGTTCATCAGGTACTCTATCTATCAGATCTAGGCCCTTAAATCTATTTCTCACTTCCACTGTATAATCATAAGGGATTTGATTTAGGTCATACCTGAATTGTCTGACCTGGTGGCTTCCCTGGTGGCTTAGATGGTAAAGCGTCTGCCCACAATGCAGGAGACCAGGGGTCGATCCCTGGGTTGGGAAGATGTCTTGGAGAAGGAAATGGCAACCCACTCCAGTATTCTTGCCTGGAAAATTCCATGGATGAGGAGACTGATAGGCTCCAGTCCATGGGGTCACAACGAGTCGGGCACAACTGAGTGACTTCATTTGAATGGTCTAGTGGTTTTCCCTACTTTCTTCAATTTAAGTCAGAATTTGGCAATAAGGAGTTCATGATCTGAGACACAGTTAGCTCCTAGTCTTGTTTTTGCTGACTGTATAGAGCTTCTCCATCTTTGGCTGCAAAGAATATAATCAATCTGATTTCGGTGTTGACCATCTGATGATGTCCATATGTAGGGTCAAGTTAGCTAAGACTTAGTCAATTTAATTTAAAAAAAGGTTTAGTTTTATTGATTCTTATGTCTTTTTCCTTAGTCTATATTTGATTGATTTCCTCTCTAAGTTCATTATTTTACTCTTTTCATTAGCTTTGGGTTAACATGTCAATTAAGTAAATCATTTTCTTCTTCCATAAAATGGCAGGATTGGATGAGATGAGCTTAAAATCACTGATTGATTTAATGTGCTTTGTATGAATCTTCCATGCAAATCATAATACAAAGAATTAGAACAATTATAGAAATAAACTTATTCAGATATCATTAACTTGGAATATTTTAAAACTTATGTGACTGCTTCTCATGCCTCCTGCTTTCCCCTCCTTCCTTTATTAGTGTGCTTAACTTGTTACTAATTGTTTTCATATCAGTATCATTAGCTTTCTACAGAAATGCATTTGTGATTTCCATGGAAACACCTCACTTTTGCCATATTCTCTCTGTTCTGGATGTAAGGATGTCTGAGTTTGATTCCCAGTGCCTATTGGTGAGGTAGAACCAGAATATGACCACCAGGTCCATCCTTATAGGCTTCTCAAAGCTGGGACATCTGCACATCCTTCTCTTCTTCTTTTCCTCCTGGTCTACCTGACCACGCTAACGGCCAGTGCCACCACCACGGCTGTCATTCCTTTGGATCAGGCTTTGTACACTCCTATGCACTTCTTTTTCTTTGTCTTCTCATGCTCTGAAACCTGTTACATCTTGCTCATTGTACCAAGATGCTGACCAGCTCTTTCCACAATCCTATTTCCTTCTCAGAATATAGTTACTTCCCTGTTTATTTCTTTGTGGGCTTGGCATGTAGCAACTGTTTTCTAAATGCTGTGATGGGCTATGATCACTATACTGCCATCTGCAATCCTCTCAACTACACACTCATTGCAAGCCGTGCCACCTGCATGCTAGTTTCAGCCTCAAGCTTCTGTGGTTTCCTGATCTCTGTGGTTGTCAACACCTTGGTGTTTAGTGTTTCCTTCTGTGCCTCCAGTCAGATCAACCACTTCTTCTGTAGCATTTCCCCAGTCATAAAACTGGGCTGCACAGACACCAACCTGAAGGAGATGGTTATCTTCTTCCTCATCATTCTGGTGTTGCTGGTTCCCTTAGTGCTAATCTTTATCTCCTACATCTTCATTGTTTCCACCATCCTCAAGATCTCTCTATAAGGAAGTGTAAAGGCTTTACCACCTGGTCCTCCAACCTCACAGTGGTCATTGTCCACTCTTGCTGTTCATCATTTATCTATTGAGGTTTGCATCCTTGTACTCCTCATACACCGGCTTGTGGCAGTGACCTATACAGTGATCACCTCTCTACTCAAACAACTTGCCTACACATTGAGGAATAAGGAAGGGAAGACTGCTCTGAAAAGTTTCTTATAGTACTCATTTCCCAATATGATATGTGTGAGTTGATAAGTTGGCAAAGTTATATTCATGAAAGTGTCCTGGATGGAACTTCAATTTGATAGGCAAATAAATCTTTTGCGTCAAAAAAGAAAGATAAAAAGACTTAAAGTTAACTGAATCATTTTTATTGGAAAGTCATTATGAGTGGATTGGACAAGATGGTGGAGTAGGAAGACTCTGAACTTAACTCCTTCTATGGACACACCAAAATTACAGTATTTATAACCTCATCAGTTACAACTATTGATGAGAAAGGCTGGAAAGCTAGCAGAAAAGATCTTCTACAACTAAAGATATAAAGAAGGAACTACAACCCCAAGAAGAGTCACAACTGATGACCTGAGTGGGCAACTCACAGACAGATTATTATTACAATCACAGAGATTCTCCATAAGAAGTAAGAAGCCTGAGCTGAGCCCCAAATCAGGGGCCTTATGACAGAATGATGACCTCGAGAATGTTTGGCTTTGAAAGCCAGCAGAGCTTACTTTCAGGAAAGTCAGAGGGTTGTACAAAATAGAGACTCCACTCTTAAATCCATAGTGATGGTTCCTAGAAACCAGAGATCTGAGTGGGCTGAGAGTAGATAAACTTATACTTTTCATTTAGGCTATTAGGCTGATATTTAAATGTGTGATGTGGTCATGTTGTTTTGTAGATCTTTTATTCTGCCTGGATATCCAATGATTATTTATGATTTAATCAATATGATCAATACTTCTATTTGAAGCACTATGGAAATCACATCCTTTAGATGTTTTATATCTGAGAACAATAAGACTCAATTTTGTATGTTTTGAATTAGCTAGTATGAACCTTGTTTAATTTTAAGATTAAATTTAATACACATGTTTGTTCACTATATACATTTCTATGTAATGGTTCCTCCCCAACTTATTAAGATATCACTATTTACTTTGTTCTAATTTCTTATATTTTTAAACAGTAATGCTTGCCTTAATAGGACATACTCTAAGTCATCTTCAGTCTGTCATGGAATGCAATCAGGTTTTATAATTTAAGATTTTTGGGGATGCAAATAAAAGATAATCCAACTCAAGCTAGCATTAACAAAAAATATAATGCGGTTTATGTAAGCTTGAAAAATTCAGTGCTACTGTGGTTCTGGCACCACCCTTGATACAGAGTTCAAACAGTCATCCTTAGTTATCTGGATGCATTCCATAGATCTGCTTCTTCAGTCTTGGCTCCATTTTTTTTTTAGCCTAAGCTCAGCAGGCTCTAACAACTTTAGCTCACAAAATCTAGTCCAGAGGAAGAAATAATTCACTTCCTTAGATGTAAAAACAAAAGTTGAGAAACTGAATCTTGTTGATCCTGATTGAACAGATTTGGATCACATACTCAACTTGAATCAAACACTACAGGAAAAATCCAATGTTCTGACTGATTTAGTAAACATTACCTGCTCCTCCTGAAATTTCAGGTTGAAGCAATTCAATGAACATGAGAACAAAAATTAAAATATAATAAAATCAGAATATTACTCCAAGTAGTGGGTGTGTCTGTTTATATTTCTTTCTGGAAAAATCTCTACTCAGCTAATTTACCCAATTTTAATCAAAATTTTAATATAAATTTTTAAATTTTAATTGGAGGTTAATTACTTTACAATATTGTATTGGTTTTGCCATACATCAACAAGAATCTGCCACAGGTATACATGTGTTCCCCATCCTGAATCCCCCTTCCTCTTCCCTCCTGGTACCATCCCTCTGGGTCGTCCCAATGCACCAGCCCCAAGCGTCCAGTGTCATGCATCAAACCTGGACTGGCGATTCATTTCATATATGATATTATACATATTTCAATGCCATTTTTTTGCTATTAAATTGTATGAGTTCCTTATATATTTTGGATATTAGTCTTTTACCAGATACAATGTTGGCAAAACTATTTTTGTATTTCACAGATTGTCTTTTTAATTTGTTGATTGTTTCTTTGCTGTGCAGAAGTTGTTTGACATAATTCTACTTACTTATTTTTGCTTTTGTTATGTGTACTTTGGGGGGCATATTAAAAAAAGCCTGCAATGGCAAATGTTAAGAAGCTTTTTCTCTATTTTTTTTATTAAGAATTTTATAGTTTCAGGCCTTATGTTTAAGTTTTTAATCCATTTTGAGTTCATCTTTATGTTTGGTGTAGCAAAAGGGTTCTATTTTATTATTTTGCATGTTGCTATCCAGTGTTTCCTAGAACCATTAATAGAGGCTATGCTTTGCCCAATTTGAAAAAAAAAAGTCAAAGGTGTATAAAAAATATTCAAAATCATTAATCATCAGGGATATACAAACTATAACCATAGTGAGATATCATCTCACATCTGTTAGAATGACCTTTATCAATGAAAAGATAATACATTGGCAAGGATGTGGAGAAAGGGGAACTCTGGTACACTGTTGGTGGAAATACAAATTGATACAGCCATTAGGAAAAACAGCATGGAAGTTCTTTTAAAATTCAAAATAAAACTACTATGTGATCTAGATATCCCATTTTGGGGGCAGTTATCAAAAGGAATTGAAATTAGAATCACAAAGCAATACTTGCATTCCCATGTTAATTGCAGCACCATTCACAATAGCAAAGATATGAAAACAACCTAATGGTATATATCAAAGAAAATAGATTTTCAAAATGTGGTATATAGAGAGAGAGCACAATATTTAAAAAAAAAAAAAAAAGGAAAGCCTAACATTTGCCACAGCATGGGTGAATTTCAAGAGTGTTATGCTAAGAGAAATAAGCCAGACACAGAAAGACAAATGATCTCCTTATATGTGGAATCTGTGAAATAGTTAAACTCATAGAAGCAGGCAATAGGATGATGGGAATAAAGGAAATGTGGAGATGCTGGTTAAAGGGTACACAATTTCAGTCAGCAAGATAACTGGAATTGTACTACACAGTATATTACTTTGAGATAACAGTAGTGTATTGTATACTTAATATTTGCTTAAAGGATAGGCCTTATGTCTTCTTATCACAATTAATAATAACTGATAATAAAGTTAGCTAGAGAAAATTTGGGGAGGTCATGAATATGTCTATGGTTTTAATGGTGGTGATTGTTTAATGGATCTATATTGTTGTTCGTTACTCAGTTGTGTCCGACTCTTTGTGACCCCATGGACTGCAGCACACCAGGCTTCCCTGTCCTTCACCATCTCCTAGAGCTTGCTCAAAATCATGTCCATTGGGTCGGTGATGCCATCCAACCATCTCATCGTCTGTCATCCCCTTCTCCTCCTGCTTCCAATCTTTCCCGGGATTAGGGTCTTTTCTAATGAGTCAGTGTTTCCCATCAGGTGGCCAAAGTGTTGGAGCTTCAAGTTAAGCATCAATCCCAACCAATGAATATTCAGGATTGATTTCCTTTAGGATTGATTGGTTTGCTCTCCTTGTAGTCCAAGGGACTTTCAAGAGTCTTTTCCAATACCACAGTTCAAAAATGTCAATTCTTTATGTTCCAACTCTCACATCCATACATGGCTACTGGAAAAACCATAGCTTTGACTAGACAGATATTTGTCGGCAAAGTAATGTCTCTGCTTTTTAATATGCTGTCTAGGTTGCTCATAGCTTTTCTTCCAAGGAGCAAGCGTCTTTTAATTTCATGGCTGCAGTCAACATATGCAGTGATTTTGGAGCTAAAAAAAATTAAGTCTGCCACTGTTTCTGTTGTTTCCCCTTCTATTTGCCATGAAGTGATGGGACTAGATGCCATGATCTTCGTTTTTTGAATGTTGAGTTTTAAGCCAACTTTTTCACTCTCCTCTTTCACTTTCATCAAGAGGCTCTTAATTCTTTGCTTTCTGCCATAAGAGTGGTGTCATTTGCATATCATAAATTATTGATATTTCTCCCAGCATCCTTATTCCAGCTTGTGTTTCATCCAGCCTGGCATTTCACATGATGTACTTTGCATATAAGTTAAATAAGCAGGGTGACAATATACACCTTTGATGTATTCTTTTCGCAATTTGGAACCAGTGCCTTTTTCCATGTCTGGTTCTAATTGTTGCTTCTTGTCCTGCATACAGTTTTAGCAGGAGGCAGATAAGGTTGTCTGGTCATGGATATATACTTATATCAAATTCATCAAGTTGTATACATTAAATATGTACAGCTTCTTCCATCTCTATCATACGTTAATAAAAAAAAAAAACTTTAAAAAAGTAAAAAAAAAAAAACAAAAAAACACCACATGCATTTGGAGTAAATGATGGACACCAATAACAACAACAACAAAAATGCTTGGCATTCAGAATCAGATACCTAAAATTTCACTTTTCTTACTTATTATTTCTCTATCTCACTTATTTTTTGTTATTCCTTTGTTTTCACATCTGTTCTCAGTATCATTATTTCTCAATTTATCAGATAGTTGATGAGTTCTTACTATGCATCAAGCCATTGTTAGGGGACTTTAACATTTATTGACATTTATTGGCATTGCTTTTGAAATCACCCATTTCTAGCTTAGCCACGGGCAAGTAGAAACCAGAAATTTTGGAAACTGGAAAATAAATGATGATATTTTTGTTTAAACTAAGAGGTCATTTATATAATTTGGATAATGCTACCTGTGACCATTTATTCATCCAACATTCAGTACATCTTTAGTGTCTCCTATGTGTAACAGTATGCTATATTAGTTTCTAGATAATGGAATAAAGAGCAATAAAAATGAACTCAGTGGTTAATGGTGAAATCAATCTCCTTTCAACTTTTCCTGACCTGGGCCTTTACTGTAAAAGTGACATTGCTCAATTGGTCCTCTCAGCCCAACAGAAAGATATATTCCCAATTATAAGTGCAAAAGCACATTTTACGCTGAACAAACATGCTTTATAATGTACCTATCATCATGAATTACACCTTTCAATCCTTTGGCAACATAAACTTGAGAAATCAATTTAAAATAGTCAATTTTTGAAAATTGTTACATCTGAGAGTAAGGCTTAGAGCCTTCCATTCCCCAAGCCCTAATGCTTGAGTACAATTTAGAGCAATTTGGTATTTGATAACTTGCCTCTACTTTCCACAATCAATTCAGCTGTTTAATTAAACCCAGTGCAACATCTCCATGGCGATGACTCTGGCATCAGGAGACCCACAGAGAAACCTCCCACTACCAATAAATGCAATGAAAGTGCCAGCACTTCTGTGGTCACTATTAGATATGACTTGTGGTCGTTGGTCAGTTGCCACAAAATGTCAAGAAGAAATTAGTTACATTTGATTTTGGTCTGGGTCTTAGTCCCCAGACCATCATCATATCTCTACCGTTGAGTAGAGATCAGAAGCCTTTGCCCTTTTTGATCTTTTCCCATTTCCCATTTCAGCTGGATTCTAGCTCCTGTAGTCACTGTGCCTCTGGCTTTTCTTAGGGAAAGGGAGAGGCAAATGGGGGCCCATCTATGAATAACAGACAACACATTGGACTGAGCACCTACAGGAATGAGCAACTGGACAATGGACAGGGAATAAGAGTAAACACCTAATCCCCAGCAGGACCTGTGCTTTCTCAGCTCAGGTAAGAGACAGAGAAGGATGAGGGGCCCACACTGGTGCAGTGACAGTGAGCCACACCCAAAATGAGGACTCCAAATAATGTTAATCAGGATTAGTGAAATTTTAAAATGAACTTTTATAGAACTATGCATGTACATTTTATACATATTTTAAATTACTTATCTCATTGATTTTCCTAAATTTACATAGACAATCTTGGTTCTGATTTAATTCAAAAGTACACTCAACAACACTTTATTCACAAGACTTTTAGTTTCATTTTAGTAAGAACAACAAACGTGAGATCTACCCTCTTAGTAAATGTTTAAGTATACAATAACAAAATGTTAGCTATAGGTACAACATTATACAACAGATCTCTAGAACACGTTCATCTCACATAACTGAAACTTAACACCAATGAACAGCCACTTCCTCTCTCTCTTCCTTGCCCCAGGCCCTGGCAGTCACGATTTGACTTTCTCTTTCTATGAATTTGACTATTTTAGATAACACTTACAAATGGAATGTGTCCTTCTGTGTGTGGCTTATTTCACTTAGCATGGCACTGCTGCTGCTGCTGCTGCTAAGTCACTTCAGTCATGTCCAACTCTGTGCAACCCCAGAGATGGCAGCCCACCAGGCTCCCCCATCCCTGGGATTCTCCAGGCAAGAACACTGGAGTGGGTTGCCATTTCCTTCTCCAATGCATGAAAGTGAAAAGTGAAAGTGAAGTCACTCAGTCATGTCTGACTCTTAGCGACCCCATGGACTGCAGCCTACCAGGCTCCATGGGATTTTCCAGGCAAGAGTACTGCAGTGGGGTGCCATTGCCTTCTCCGAGCATGGCACTAGTGGTAAAGAACCTGCCTCCCAATACAGGAGACATAAGAGACGTGGATTGGATTCTATCCCTGGGTCAAGAAGGTCCCCTGGAGGAGGAATTGCCAATCCAGTCCAGTATTCTTGACTGGAGAATTCCATGAATAGAGGAGTCTGATAGGCCACAGTCCATTGGGTCACAAAGAGTCAGGCATGAATGAGCAATTAGCATTTTTGCTTTGTCACAGCTATACATAACATTTATGATCCCAGTTTTCTGGGGATCCTCTTGAGTAAGAAGCAAGGACAAAAATGCAATATGCCTTCCTCAGTCCTGGGAATGGAAATAATCTTTATCTTATATACCCTTCCTGAAATTAATGGAGTATACCAAGCAGTATGAGAGAAATATTCTCAAAATTGTCTCCCCTTTTCAATTCCAAATTACAATTACAGAACTAATATTTTGTAATATTTAAGCTTTGCGATGATATTCTCTTATTCATTTTGAACAAACTTTGAAAAGTAGGTTAGCTGGTATCTGAATGAACCCTGTTATAAGGAAGAGGCAAGTACTTCAGACATGTTGAAGTCCTATAGCTAATACACAGGGGGGTTGGGACTTGAGCCTGTAACAAAATTGTAACAAGAATCCTTTTTTCCTTTTTTTTTAATGCTACACATTTATTAAAAACATCAAAGTATTATAAAGTAATTAACTTCCAATTAAAATAAACAAATTTATATTTTAAAAAAAAGACTAAACATATTGGTAAGGATATGGAAGAACTGGAAGTCCCAAACTCTTCTGGAAGGAATACAAAAATGAAACAACTATTTTAGATCACAGTATGTGCAGATGTGCTCAGTTGTGGCCAACTCTTTGAGTCTCCATGAACTTTAGCTTGCCAGTCTCCTCTGTCCATGGAATTTTCCAGGCAAGAATACAGGAGCATATTGCCATTTCCTTCTCTAGGGAGGAATCCTTTTGTTAAAATACCATCCTATGTAAGGAGGTGACAGAATATTATTTTTCCTTTCTCAACAACACACGCACACACACATTTTACTCCTATACCAGTCAGAATATTCATAGTTTGGTGCTTGTTCCACTAGCTGTGTGAATTTGAAAGGAGTCTCCAAACACTTTGATTCTCAAATTATTCTCTCTTACAGTGAAGAAGTCAAAAGTAATACCTACCTCGTGAGATCATGAAGACCAAATGAGAGACCAAATATAACAGTATTTCCATCCTATCTGCATTATTAAAAACATGATAAATGATAGTTCATGTTATATTTCTTCATAATGGATCTAAATTTTTGTTGATAAGCTGATACCAAAATTATATCCTATTTTTTCTTCCTGGAAACATTAAAAGCAATACAGATGGACTAATATTTGGGATGATGATCCCCAAAGAAGATGACTGAATTGGGTTTTTTGTTTGTTTTTGAGTTTGTGACCTCAATGTGACAATTTTGGTAAAGAAAGAAAAGGAAAAAAAAGAGAAGTAAGGAGTGTCTCTCAGTTCACAGAACTATGTAAATATAGGTATTTCCTTTGTAAAAAGGATATATCTCTATGCTTGACAACAAAATGACATGTATTTGTTCAATTCTGAAGGGCTAATCACATTAAGGAAAATCAGTCAGCTACATCACAAGGTTTACATAAAGACTGACACTCAGTCCATATTTTTATCAAAATGTTTATAGCAAATGCCATTTGCTCTTCAAAGATTTCCATGAAGTTACTTGGTTTTTCTCAAGATTTCCAGGATATTTTGCTTCTTCCTTGATGATATTTATGATAGTATGTCTTACAATATGGCTAACTATTTTATTATCACTTCCATGAGAAAGGAAAAATAATTTTATTTATATTTATAACTAATGCTTAAAATATAATAAAAGTGATAAAGCCATAAAATATGGATATTATTAAGTAATCTACTCTAATCTTTCAGTTCAGTTCAATTCAGTTTCCCAGGCTTGTCCAACTCTTTGTGACCCCATGGACTGCAGCACACCAGGCCTCCCTCCATCACCAGTTCCCGGAGTTTATTCAAACTCATGTCCATTGAGTCAGTGATGCCACCCAACCATCTCATCCTCTGTCATCCCCTTCTTCTCTCACCTTCAATCTTTCCCAGCATCAGGGTCTTTTCAAATAAATCATCTCTTCGCATCAGGTGGCCAGTGTATTGGAGTTTCAGCTTCAACATCAGCCCTTCCTATGAATATTCAGGACTGATTTCCTTTAGGATGGATTGGTTGGATCTCCTTGCAGACCAAGGGACTCTCAAGAGTCTTCTCCAATACCACAGTTCAAAAGCATCCATTTTTCAACACTCAGATTTCTTTAGATTTCGACTCTCATATCCATACATGACTACTGGAAAATCCATAGCTTTGACTAGATGGACATTTGTTGGCAAAGCAATGTCTCTGCTTTTTAATAAGCTGTCTAGGTTGATCATAACTTTCCTTCCAAGGAGCAAGCGTCTTTTAATTTCATGGCTGCAGTCACCATCTGCAGTGATTTTGGAGCCCAAAAAAATAAATTGTGTCACTGTTTCCCCATCTATTTGCCATAAAATGATGGGACCAGATGACTTGACCTTCATTTTCTGAATGCTGAGTTTTAAGCCAAGTTTTTCACTCTCCTCTTTCACTTTCATTAAGAGACTCTTCAGTTCCTCCTCACTTTCTGCCATAAAAATGTGGTGTAATCTGCATATCTGAGGTTATTGATATTTCTCCCAGCAATCTTGATTCCAGCTTGTGCTTCATCTCTAATCTTTAAGAACTCAACAAAGGACTTCCCTGGTGTCTCAGATGGTAAAGAATCTGCTTGCAATGCAGGAGACCTGGGTTCAGTCTCTTGGTTGGGAACATCCCCTGGAGAAGGGAATGGTTACCCACTCCGGCATCCTTCCCTGTAGAATGCCATGTAGAGTGACTAACAGTTTCATGTTTTCATTTTCAAAGAGCTGATGCTGATTTTTAAATATGTAGACTAAAACATACATAAAGTGTGCATCGTTGACTTACAGAGCATCCACAATGAGAAACTTCTAAATTGTTATTTGTATATGACTAAGTCTGACTATGCAACACAAGTTTATCTTCTAAACTTATCCTATATACCCCCACCCTCCAAAATAGGAATTTTGGGAAACCACCTTTGCTCTCTGCAAGGTGTGGATAACCTGCCTGGGTGACTCAAACTACAGAGAACCAAATACCAAAGAACTTGCTTGGAGCTTCAAGATCAGTCACCTTGCCTCCCTTCCAGTGCAGAACAGGACTCCAGCAAGACCAAGTTACTTTTAATCAAGCTTGGAGAACTCAGAGGAATGATAATCTCTCTTAAATCCCCTCTGCACCCCTGAGAAAGTACAGAAAGGCAGCTTCAACAACTTGCCATGAGTTAAATAAATGCTCATTTTATCCTTGATGAAAATATTTTTAATTCCGGAAGAACAACAAAAAAGTGATCAGATGGAATTATTTATTAAGCACTATGCATTGAATGTCTCTTTTGTAATATATGGTTCCAATAAATTTACTGTATAACCCTAGAAGGTAAGAATTACTTTTCTCATGATACAAATGAGAAAGTGGGACTTAGAGAATTTATGATCTTACCACAAGAACATGTCAGAGTTGGGATTAAAGTTTATATCTATCTCAATTCAAAATTCATTTTATTCCCACAGTATTCAATTTTACATGTGTTTGCAAGGATAAAATTTAAGATTATATTTGTATAAATGTATTCATAGTCCTGAGAATTGAGGATCCTGGAATTAGAAGTATAATAGTAATTACTTAGTAATAAATTTACCTTCTAAGCAATAAAAATCTTTGTGTTAGGCACTGAACAAAGAATCAGGGGGATATATGGAGGAAGAAAAGATGTCTGCATTTCATAAGGTTTAAGTTGGGGAGATGGAATGGTATACCTATAGAAGCAGAAAACATCAGGTTCAACACAATACTTTTCTCCAGAAATCAGGAGATATAACTGGTTTCCTGAAATCTTTATACATCTTTTAAAAAGAAATGTCAAGAAAGTTTTCCTATGATGTTCAAAATATTGGGGAAACTCAAAGTTGGATGCTAGCTTTGAATAATTTAAGATGCTTCTTCATGTCTTACAAAAACCAGGAAGGAGAATCATGACTGTCCAATACAATATTGTAAAGTAAAAAATAATCATAATAATAAATTTTTTAAAAAGAAAAAAAAGAAAACCGGAAGGAGAATAATGAGTAAACTCAAAACCTGAGAATACATGTTCTATGATCACCAGTTTCTTGGGATTCTTCTCTTTTTCAGGGATTTTTCTTGGCACTGTCTTCTCTCTCAGATTGTCTCCTGATGATGCGTCTTCCATGGAGTGGGTCAATGAGACCTTGGTGAGAGAGTTTGTCTTCCTCGGCTTCTCCTCTCTGGCTGGGCTGCAGCAGCTGCTCTTTGCTGCCTTCCTGCTCGCCTACCTGTTCACCCTCGGCACCAATGCCATCATCATTTCCACCATTGTGCTGGACAGAGCCCTCCACACCCCCATGTACTTCTTCCTTACTGTACTCTCCTGTTTTGAGACTTGTTACACCTTTGTCATTGTACCCAAGATGCTGGTTGACCTGCTGGCCCAGAAGAAGACCATCTCCTTCCTGGGCTGTGCCATCCAGATGTTTTCCTTCCTCTTTCTAGGTTGCTCTCACTCCTTCCTGCTGGCAGCCATGGGTTATGATCGCTACGTGGCCATCTGTGACCCTCTGCGCTACACAGTGCTCATGGGGCATGGGGTGTGTGTGGGACTAGTGGCTGGTGCCTGTGCCTGTGGCTTTATTGTCGCACAGATCATCACATCCTTGGTATTTCACCTGCCCTTTCACTCCTCCAACCAACTACACCACTTCTTCTGTGACATCTCTCCTGTTCTTAAGGTAGCGTCTTACTATACCCACTTTAGTCAGATTGTCATTATCATGCTCTGCACATTGGTCCTGATCATCCCCCTGCTGTTGATTTTAGTATCCTATATCCGCATCATCTCTGCCATACTCCAATTTCCTTCCACATTAGGCAGGTACAAAGCTTTTTCCACCTGTGCTTCTCACCTCATTATTGTCATTGTCCATTATGGCTGTGCCTCTTTTATCTACTTAAGGCTTAAATCCAACTATTCCTCAAGCCAGGATGCTCTCATATCAGTATCCTACACAATCCTAACGCCATTGTTCAACCCTATGATTTACAGTTTGAGAAATAAAGAGTTCAAATCAGCTCTTCAAAGAGTTGTGGGAAGAACAATTTGTTTATCATGACGTTTTCTAGATTCTGCATTTTTAAATACTTGGGGAAAAATTCCCTGAGTAAAAATGATCAAGCAATGAGCAGTGTTCAAGAACAGAGATATTTCTCAGTTATTAAAAATAATAGTATCTTGTCATGGTCACATAAATTATTGTCTACTGAAGTCCTTTTGATTGACAGAAAAATATTGGATGGCTACTGTAGGAAAATATACACAGATTCAGAATTTTATACTCTTGCAAACACTATTACCCAATCTCAGCCAGATTGTAAATGTACAAAATACTGTATAATATTAACATTTTGGTTTAGCAACCCATAAAGCTCCTTCTCTTTATTAGTCTCTTTTCTGGATGTTAAGATAGATCACAATTTGTATTATTTTATCATTTTTTCAAAATCTTAATTTTTTATTTTATTCTCCAAAAAATTTTAACCTATAGATGGAAAACGTTATTTGTATTTATAAAGCAGAGTGAGTAGACAAAATCATCAAATAATATTCAGTCTTTCTAAAGAACAAACACCCTTCAATGTCTTTGGCTTAGCTTAGACACAATTTTTAGATGAGATGGCATTTGTAAAGTTACAATTTTTGGCGCATAAGTTATATCCAATGTTCAAATAAGAATATTATGCAAAAAGTTATCAATTTCTATGTTTCTAGTGTATTGAGAACTGTTTTTTTAATTTATTTTGTTATGCACAAATACAAATCTAAATTTAGTAGAATTCCTTAAAGATATTCACAAGGACATTGGTTAAAGAGAAGACCTAAAATCACACAGACTGGGAAAGAAAAGCAGGCTAAGTTTAACCACTCCATTAAGTAGAAAAGTCTGTGTAAAGAGCAAACAGCATCTGTCTCATGAAGCCTGGGGATCTTCATGTGCACTTCAAGCCAGATTTTGAGTTGAACATTTTACTTATGTTCCTACAGAAATGAGAGCAAACAAGGAGCTCCTTGGAGAAAGCTGCCTCCTTGCTTTATATATTTTTTCCAAGATCTACATGCTAATAAAGGTCTTCTGACAGAACTGTTCCATTTCTTATTATTTTCTTCCACAATTTTCCTCATCAATGTTATATACTCTCAGGGATTGCAGGAAGAGGGTAGAAACTGGAATGTTTTATTCACAAGCCCTGATTTAATGTGGGATGCTGAGCTTGTCTGCTATGAATGCAAGCCTACTGCATTTCTCTGAAGCTTGAAACTTCCTGAAGGCGGGGCCTGAAGATCATAGTGCATGCCAAGTCACTTCAGTCTGTCCGAATCTTTGTGATGGCATGGACTGCGGCACATCAGGCTCCCCTGTCCATGGGATTCTCCAGACAAGAATATTGGAGTCGGTTGTCATTTCCTCCTCCAGGGGATCTTCCCAACCCAGGGATCAAAATCTCCTAAACTGACCAGCAGGTTCTTTACCACTAGTGCCACCTATGAAAACCCAGAGACCAAAGCAAATTTAATTTGGCCATCAAGTCATCTTTTCTTTAGTCCCATTGCTCAGCCCAGACTTCCAGCCTATGAAGTTGACTCATGAAAAGGAAATAAACTAATAACCTCTCATGTGAATCAGTTTAATGTGTTAATTACCAATTTGTAATTATGTGCTTCTGTTTAAAAATGTCACCTTCCTTGAACATTAGAGCAGACCTAGGAAGTACATATTATAATCTACTTTTTATAGATTAGAAAACTGACTCTCAGAAAATTAAAATGCCTTTCCCATTAGTGACTAGAATTAATATGATCCCACATCACTCACTTCCTGTTTTAATGCTCCTACAATGCTCTTGCATGACCCTTTGTGAAGACTATGACTTTTTTTTTATGACTTTCTTAATAGAGTTTGGAATGCACAAGAATTCATCTTCAATACAAGATTTTAAAAAAAACACTGCAGACTATTAACATCTGTGTAAAAAATATACTGATAAGTATGATGTAAATGGCCTTTATATCATATGGTGTAGTTAATCCCTATCCTGCTGTAATACGGTATTGAAGGAGGAGGAACAAGAAAGCCTCCCGTCTTTTGCTTTGTTCTTTCCCAAGATTTATGGATACCATCCTTTTGAGTCAGATAGCATAACACTCACAAGTAGGAAGGATCACTGTGTGTGAGAGGTAATGTATATTAGAATGATTCTCCTTTTGGCAGTTTATTCTTCCTCTTTTTTTTTTTTTTTTCCTATATGACCATAAAATTAATTTGGCCTTGAGCCTGTACTCATGGGTTAGAACTAAACATCTTGCCCTCTTTCCTCTTGTCATGGACACACGAGCAAAGTCCCTCTCTCTCACACACACCCTTGGCCCATGGTTAATTTTAGCTCCCTTCTTTATTCGTATGTAACTTGCAGGAAAGAGGTAAGATCTTCGAATTTGGGGTTGGCTTGAGTGAGAAAGGAAAGCCCCCTCAGCCTCCAAACTAGGTCATGTATTTCAGCTGAGCTTACAGAGAAATCTGCACTTAAGTTTCAGGTATAAATTCAGCCAATAATAATAAATTGGTTTGTATATTCTCTCTGCCTGTGGCTGACCCAACGGACATAGCTGTTGATGCAGCAGTAATTCTGCTATTATTTAGGGGGAGCTCATATATGCATAAGGCACAAAGTAGCCCATGACCAACTAGCCCATGCCATGCATTCTCAGTGCTGTAAGTGAGCTCAGCTGCTACATAAAGCTTGTGATGTGCATATGCAGTGCTATAAGTGATCTCAGCTGTTACATTACAAAACGTGGGGGCAAGAGTGAGAGGCCGTTGGGTGCGAGAGCCTGGCCAGGCCCTCTTAGCTAATTTGCTCTTTCCCTACACTCCACCCCTTCGGAATCTCTCACCCCACAATGCAGGTTCCACCCTCTGCAGCATCCTCCCAGAGCACAATGCCACCACCTGAACCCACATCCTGCAATGACAGTAGAAACTAAAACAGTCACATCCCCAACACAAAGAAAAACCCAACGCCAGGGATCACCTGGAGCTCATGTTGCAGTCTCCGCCCTCACAGTGCCAGAAGAGACACCCACTGCATGTGGAGTTCCCTTATATCCATGGCCAGCTCCAGTCCACCATCTATCCCTGCACCTCCAACAAAAACAGGGGCGAATCCAACCCTGAGGAGTTTTTATTATTATTAAGGACCCGCAAAACCCCCATAGGCACAGGGCCCACCCCTTCAAGGAGGGGATTTTTTGTGGCATTCCCAGCCTACCCACAAGCTACCAAATGCTTTCATATTGTTCTACATATACAAGAGAATCAGAGGTCAGTAGCACATCACAGGACACAGCCTTTACAGTACACGATTCTACTAAATCTACATCACAGGACGCAGCCTTTACAGTACACTGTTCTAAACTTACATCAGAGGACAAAGCTTAAATCTTCATCGACTAAATCTACATCATGGGACACAGACTTTATAGCACATTGTTCTAAACCTACATCAGAGAACACAGCCTAAATCTACATCACAGAACTCAGTCACATCAGGGATCCCTGGAGGATGCCCCACCCCCCCCAGGCTATAGACTGCTCGTGCTTCGTTTTCCACTGTACCATTGGCCTTGCTGCCAAGAAGGAACCCGAATTCTCATAATGTTCATCATCACTGTCACTACTGCCTCACTGTTAGAGATGATGAGTTCTTCAGGCCCACGTGGTTCTTGCTCTAATGACAGGATAGAGAGAGAAGAGAGAGAGAAAGTCACTCAGTCATGTCCGACTCTTTGCCATCCCATGGACTGCAGCCTACCAGGCTCCTCCATCCATGGGATTTTCCAGGTAAGAATACTGGAGTGGGGTGCCATTGCCTTCTCCAGGGGATCTTCCCAACCCAGGGTCAAACCCAGGTCTCCCACATTGCAGGCAAACACTTTACCATCTGAGCCACCAGGGAAGCTTTGTATGCCGGGATACATTGCTCTAGTTCTTCCAAGCATCTCTGCATATTTCTCCCTGGCATGACATGTAGAGCACTATCCATATTGTCCTTCAGGACAGTCAGAAAAATCCACCCCACGGTGCCCGCAGCAGTCCATGCTGCCTTGTTTGGGAAAAGGGAACTCACCACTTCTAATGCCTTTTCAGTATTAGCCGGTGACTTGTTAACTGCCTCCAAATCTTCCAATCGAGCCCACACCTAGAGGATCACAGCCACAAGTTACCACATACTGTGTGTGGCCAGTGGCTTCCTCCTTCCAGCAGAGCCTCAGGTTTCCCTACCGATCCTGCTTGCAAAACCAATTGTCTCTTTGTATCTCACTGTGCATGCTGTTTGCTGAACCCAGGGTAGGCAAGGCTCAAGCTAAGAGACTGGAAAAAGGCTCAAGGAGCCGTAGGAACTGCAGACCCAATTATTCTCTCCTGGCAACAGGTATAGCATAACCTAACACAACAACCTCTCTTCTGGCTGGCACAGGAGCCATAAAAGAATTCTCTCCTGGCTGATGCAGAAACTGTAGCAGTAGACACGCTATTCTCTCCTCTTGTGACTGACCCAATGGACACAGCCATGACACAGCAGTAACTCCACCGCAGTTTAGGTGGAGCGCCTATAGGCACACCGCACAAAGCAGCCCGTGACCAAGCGAGTGCCCCGTGGCACACAGGTGCAGTGCTACAAGTGATCTCAGGCTTACATTACGAAACACGGGGTGAGAGCAAGAGGCCATGGGGCGAGAGGGCCTGACCACACCGTCGTGGCTAATTTGCTCTTTCCCCACATATCCTATGTATATATCTCTTTTGAATACACTGCAGGAAAATCGAGGATGAATTGGGAATTTCTGTGATCTTGGCGAGATTATAACATGCATGCATATGTGCTAAGTCACTTCAGTTGTGTCCGACTATCTGCAACCCCATGGACTGCAGCCCACCAGACTCCTCTGTCCCTGAATTCTCCAGGCAAGAATACTGGAGTGGATTGCCATGCCCTGCTCCAGAAGATCTTCCAGATCCAGGGGTCAAACCTACGTCTCCTAGGCCTCCTGCACCTGTAAGTGGGTTC
This sequence comes from Redunca redunca, assembly GCA_006410935.1. Classification (NCBI taxonomy): domain Eukaryota; kingdom Metazoa; phylum Chordata; class Mammalia; order Artiodactyla; family Bovidae; genus Redunca; species Redunca redunca. Next base: position 246,747 of record SJYQ01002543.1, on the reverse strand, counting down.
TTTACAACTAGCACTACCTAGAAAGCCACATGATATAATTTATATCAGTTCAGTTCAGTCCAGTCACTCAGTCATGTCCGACTTTTTGTGACCCCATGAATCGCAGCACGCCAGGCCTCCCTGTCCATCACCAACTCCCGGAGTTCACTCAGACTCACGTCCATCGAGTGATATAATATAGTTGCCTGTAAACTGGATTTGTAGCTTATCAGGCTGGCCCTATATGTTAGAACTGATTTTCTAAAACATCTTTTACCATTGAACAGATGAATCAATTATGATTCAATAAAATGTAATTTTAAAGATATAAACCTAAGTTATACGTAGAGGATTGAATTACAGTTGAGAGCAGTTAAATAATACCACATAGACATTTACATTGTGAAAGATAAATAAGTTTGTGCCTAGCAAACACGATGATTCTCCTGCCTTTAGGATATATACTCCATATAAGTCAGTGAAAGACACACAGATTTTTGTTTCCCTAATCAGTGATATAAAACAAACTTAAATGAGAAGGTATTTGAGGGGAGAATGGATACATGTGTATGTATGGTTGAATCCCTTTACTGTCCACCTGAAACTACCACAACATTGTTAATTGGCTGTACTCCTATACAAAATAAAAAGTTTTTTTAAATAAAACAAACTTAGCTTTCACAAAGATTGAGAATTGATTGGTTGATTGGGTAGAAATATTCAAAGAGAAAATTTAAATGTATTATTTTTTTCTAAATCCCTGACTGCCTTTTTCCCTTTCCTGATGAAATTAATGAGCTGCTAATAGTTTCACACATTTTGAGAAAACCAGCCATTGTCAAATAAAAGATTAACTCTACTTGAACTAGCTTAGTTAATTTCTCCCAGACATCCTTCGTTTGAGATGATTCCTTAGAAAAGCACACATGTACATTTTTATATGTGTAGGGCCATCCTCTTCCTACTATCCTTGTAATTAAGATGTGACTGTGGCACAACAGGGCACTGAGACGAGTGACCAGAAATACAGTCAGTAAAAGGGCTTCCCAGGTGGCGCCAGTGGTAAAGAACCTGCCTGATAATTCAGGAGATGTAAGAGGAGACACCAGTTCGATCCCTGATTCAGGAAGACCCCTTGGAGGAGGGCACAACCACCCACTCCAGCATTCTTGCCTGGGGAATCCCATGGACAGAGGAGGCTGTTAGGCTGCAGTCCATAAGGTCACACAGAGTTGGACGCAACTGAAGCAACTTAGCACACACACACATATAACTTGTAGGAAGAAGGTGACCAGCTCATGGTGAAAACAGGGTTAAAAAAAGAAAAAAAAGAAAGAAAGAAAATGTTGAAGTTGTAAAACAAAAAAAGAAAATATGCTGAGAAAGGAATATTTAAATAAGTCTTCTTAAGTAATATGATAGCAAATGAATCTATATTATTATTCCATGTCCAGTTATAACTATAAATAATTTCTGAATCTTAAACATGTTTCTCAAAAAATAAAAAGACTTTAGAGGTAGGCAATACTGGAAAAAATAAATAAATAAAAATTAAAATCCCCATTTTCCAGCAAAATATCCCTCATCCTTTCTGTACTAACTAACTCAACTTTCATGCATTAATTGAAACTCCTTCAATACTCGTGAGGTAATTTCCTATACTTCTTCCACCCTTCCCCCCTCAAAATCTACTATACTTTCTCAGATAATTTTCCAACCATTTCAATTCATCTTGCACTTTCCCCTATGGAAAATCTTTTGAAATCTGATTTCAGTTTTTGCATGATATCAGTTTTTAAACTTATGTCCCAATCAAGAAAGTTGCTCATTTTCCCTGATGAATCTTTATTAGTAAGATGGAAAAAATTTGTATCAAAACATAATGTCATAATCATTCCAGGGGATTTGATAACACAGCTACAGAGCAAATATATCTATCTGGGCTTGGCAAGAGACAAAAGAGACATCATTGGTAACAATCAGTGGTTCAACAGCTCAGAAGGAATTTGGAGACGTGAACTCTACAGAGAGTGATCTGGGGGATTAGGAAGATGTGACAGAAACTGTGTGCCCACAGGAAAATCTAGGTGTAAATCCATGAACAGCTTGCAAATGAAACAAAAGGGTTAGTTCTGGGATATGAGTTCCTTTGGAAGTTCAACATAGATCTGTGTGAAAAGATTAAAGGAAGTTATTTACAAGTTGGAGAATTTTAATCATTTACTTTGCAAATCATCTAGAAATATTTCATAATTTCTAGTTGAGACCTATTAACATGAAGCTATAAAGAAACCTTTTTGAGGGATACAGAATAAAACTTGGATAAATATAGAGATACTGTAAATAAGGACAGGATGCCTCAACTTTGAAGACATACCAGTTGTCCTTATTTCAGGTTTAAATTCAAATCAATGCCACTCAAATATTAATTGTTTGATAATATGATAAATATTCCCAAGTTTCAAGCATAATACTAATCATAAATCCCTCAAGTCACCTTTATACACATATATGCATGAATGCTAAGTCGCTTCAGTCATGTCTGACTCTTTGTGACCCTATGGACTGTAGGCCACCAGGCTCCCCTATCCATGGGATTGTCCAGGCAAGAGTACCGGAGTGGGTTGCCATGCTGTTCCCTAGGAATACACATATACAGAGGAATATATATGTCTGTGTGTGTGAATTGTTACTTTAAAATTTTTGAGATAAACTAAGCAAGGATTTTTAGCCCTCTACCACATTTGTAAACACTGGATATAGTAGAGATTACGTAATTTTTTTAAAAAATCACACTGCAGGTAGATACATGGCAGAGAAACCACTCTTACCCTTTTCCTAGAGCTCAGTTGAATTTTTACTCCAGTGGTATGTCCAGTACCACTGTCCCCACTGCCTCATGCTGTGATTAAGGCACTAACATTGCCCAACAATCATGGAAACTATTTCCCACATCTTGTCACACACACTCCTGGACACCATGACCCTCTTCCCAAGCAATGACATAGAACTCAGTTCTGAGAATGACCTCATAAGTCAATCAGCATCACTGCTTCCTCCTCACTTCCCATACTGTTTGGGGTCATACAAAGTGAAATTTTGGGAGGAAAGAGAACATATTTAATGTGTGACCTGTTTGACCTAGAAAATTACTAAGTAAATTACTTTCTTAGTTTGGGCCATGGACTATTCATTATAAAATAAGGATATGGGTGTCTTCTGCTCTATTGATCTAGGTCTTCATTTAAAGTAGATAAAAATGAGATTATTTTGAACAGTATTGAGTAAAGTAGAAAGATAAACAGTTGTGTCATAATTATCTGGCAGTAGTTGATCTTCCTCGGAGAAGGCAATGGCACCCCACTCCAGTACTCTTGCCTGGAAAATCCCATGAATGGAGGAGCCTGGTAGGCTGCAGTCTATGGGGTCGCTAAGAGTCGGACAGGACTGGGTGACTTCACTTTCACTTCTCACTTTCATGCATTGGAGAAGGAAATGGCAACCCACTCCAGTGTTCTTGCCTGGAGAATCCCAGGGTCAGGGGAGCCTGGTGGGCTACCGTCTCTGGGGTCGCACAGAGTCGGACACGACTGAAGCGACTTAGCAGTAGCAGCAGTAGCAATTGATCTTCCTAGGTCACTAAGCTGCTCCTAAAATCTCTGTTTCTATTGGTCTCTCCACTACTAAATTGATGATGCTCATGGATCTCGAGCTAAGAATATTTCAGATCAAATTCCTCTCTTCCTCAAAGTTTCAAAAGTTCACAGTTTACAACCAACAAAAGTACATATTTTGTGTTGGCCTTAAGATCCTCCATGAATTATCCTCAAATTCCTCTCTCCTCACACCTGCTCCTCTAGCCAAGTCTCTAAACATGCAAAATATATTTATGCCACATGTTCTGTATTAGTTAGCTAAGGCTGCTGTAACAAAGTATCATACACCTGGCTAGTTAAATAACAGAATTTATTTTTTCACAGTCTGAAAGCTAGAAATCCAACTCAAAATGTCATCAGCTTGGTTTATTCTGTGGCCTCTCTCCTTGACTTGTGTTTAGCTATCTTCTCCCTGTGCCTTCATTCATCTTTCCTCTGTAATTCTGTATTCAGACTTCCTCTTGTTGTAGAGATGCCAGACATACTGGATTAAGGTTCACTCTTATGACCTAATTTTAGCTTCATTGCCTGCTTAAAAACCTTGTTTTCCCAAAACGGTCATATTCTGAAGTACCAGTGGGTATGACTTCACCATATGAATTTCAGAGGAACACAATCCAACTCATAACACAATTCTTCAATTTCAAATGTCCCAGGAGTNAAAGATCATGAAATGTCCTCTCTTTCTCAACTTTATTTCCTTGAATTTCCACTTTTTATAATTAAACTGATATGAATATATACACATGCACACACAAAATCACATTACTTAGAGAAACATGATAGATGATGCATAGGTAGATAGATACTCTACTATCAATCTTTAAATTATGCTACAAATATTAATTAATTTTTTCAAGTATCTATTTATGACTGAATCAGATTTTTTTGACTGAGAGATAATTCACAGACTATACTATTTCAGTTCAGTTCAGTCACTCAGTCATGTCCAACTCTGCGACCCCAAGGACTGCAGCACACCAGGCCTCCCTGTCCATCACCAACTCCAGCAGTTTACTCAAACTCATGTCCACTGAGTCAGTGATGCCATCCAACCATTTCATCCTCTGTCGTCCCCTTCTCCTCCTTCCCTCAATCTTTCCCAGTATCGGGGTCTTTTCAAATGAGTCAAGCTCTTTGTATCAGGTGGCCAGTGTATTGGAGTTTCAGCTTCAACATCAGTTCTTCCAATGAATACTCAGGACTGATTTCCTTTAGGCTGGACTGGTTGGATCTCCTTGCAGTCCAAGGGACCTTCAAGAGTCTTCTCCAACACCACAGTTCAAAAGCATCAGTACTTCTGCGCTCAGCTTTCTTTATAGTCCGACTCTCACATCCATACATGACTACTGGAAAAACCATAGCCTTGACTAGATAGACCTTTGCTGGCAAAGTAATGTCTCTGCTTTTGAATATGCTATCTAGATTGGTCATAACTTTCCTTCCAAGGAGTAAGCATCTTTTAATTTCATGGCTGCAATCACCATCTGCAGTGACTTTGGAGCCCCAAAACTAAAGTCAGCCACTGTTTCCACTGTTTCCCCATCTATTTCCCATGAAGTGATGGGACTGGATTCTATGATCTTCATTTTCTGAATGTTGAGTTTTAAGCCAACTTTTTCAGTCTTCTCTTTCACTTTCATCAAGAGGCTTTTTAGTTCTTCTTCACTTTCTGCCATAAGGGTGGTGTCATCTGCATATCTGAGGTTATTGATATTTCTCCTGGAAATCTTGATTCCAGCTTCTGCTTCCTCCAGCCCAGCATCTCTCATGATGTACTCTGCATAGAAGTTGAATAAGCAAGGTGACCATAAACAGCCTTGATGTACTCCTTTTCCTATTTGGAACCAGTCTGTTGTTCCATGTCCAGTTCTAACTGTTGCTTCCTGACCTGCGTACAGATTTCTCAAGAAGCAGGTCAGGTGCTCTGGTATTCCCATCTCTTTCAGAATTTTCTACAGTTTATTGTTATCCACACAGTCAAATACTTTGGTATAGTCAATAAAGCAGAAGTAGATGCTTTTCTGGAACTCTCATGCTTTTTCGATGATCCAGCAGATGTTGGCAATTTGATCTATAATAGTTACTCTTTTAAAATGTAGATTCAATGGATTTGAGCATATTCACAATATTAGGCCACCATCACTAATATTAATTCCAGAACATTTTCATTAGCCTAGCAAGAAACCCCATAAGCATTAGTAGTCTCTTCCTCTTCCCCCAGCAACCTCTACTCTACTTTTTTGTCTCTATAGATTTGCCTATTCTAAGCATGTTATACAAATGGAATTATACAATATGTGGTCTTTTCTGTATGGTTGTTTTTAATTAGCATACAAGTCATCTGTGTTGTAGCATGTATCAGGGCTTTGTGACTTTTTATGGCAACATTTAGGTAGTTCCCAAATTTTTGCTATTATCAAAATGTATGATGCCTCTATGAAGAATCATGTACAATGTATTGTGTAAGCATATGTATTTAATTTTCTTGAGTGTGTGATAGGAGTAGAACTACTGGATCATATGGTAATTTTATCTGCAACTTTTTGAGGAACTGTCAAATTTTTCACAGCAGCTGCACTAATTTACATCTCTAGAAATGTATGAGAATCCCAATTTCTCCATTTCCTTGCCAACACATGGTATTTTCTTCATTATTAGGATTATTAGTATGATTGCCATCCTAGTAAATGTGAAGTGATATCCTGTGGTTTTGATTTGCATTTCCTCAATCACTACTGCTATTGATTTTTTATTTTTGTCTATATGCAACTAGTGATTTCCATGTATTCTTTGGAGACTGCCTATTTAAATCTTTTATCCATTTTAAAACTGTGATGTTTCCTTTCTCGCATTGATAGTGACATACCTCGGNGTTTCCTTTCTCACACTGATAGTGACATACCTCGGCTTGCATAAAATCTCTATCCTTTTACTCCTTGTCTTTTTAATTTTAATCTCAAAATTAATGTTTTTTGTATTTTGTATTCATGAAGAAATTATAGTAATCATACTCATTCTAATTCTCTTCTCCTTTAGCCTTTATAAAACAGTTGAATAGTTAACACATCATACTACAAAATTTCTAAATCTGATGATATTTACATTTTCCATTGTGCTGTATATTTTCATGTATTTTCATTTTACTAATTATCAGCCTTTCATTTCAGCTTTTGTTCAGTCTCTAAATCATATCTGATCTTTGTGAGCCCATGAACTGCAGCACACCAGGCTTCCCTGTCCTTCACCAAGTTTGCTCAAATTCATGTTCATTGAGTCAGTGATGACATTCAATCATCTCATCCTCTGTTGCCCCTTCTTCTCTTGCCCTCAGCCTTCCCCAGTATCAGGGTCTTTTCCAGTGAGTTAGCTCTTCACATCAGGTGGCCAAAGTATTGGAGCTTCAGCTTCAGCATCAGTCCTTCCAATGAATATTCAGGGTTGATTTCCTTTAGGATTGATTGATTTGATTACCTTACAATCCAAGGGACTCTCAAGAGTCTTCTCCAGCACCACAGTTCAAAAGCATCAATTCTTTGGTGTTCAGTCTTCTTTATGGTCCAGCTCTTACATCTGTACATGACTACTGGAAAAATAATAGCTTTTATTGTACAGACTTTGGTCAGCAAGGTGCTGTCTCTGCTTTTTGATATGCTGTCTGGATTTGTCATAGCTTTTCTTCCTAGAAGCAAGCATCTTTTAATTTCATGGCTGCAGTCACCATTTTCAGTAGTTTTGGAGCCCAAGAAAATAAAATCTGTCACTGTTTCCAAATTTTCCACATTTATTTGCCATGAAGTGATGGGACCAGATGCCATGATCTTTATTTTCTGAATGTTGAATTTTGAGTCAACTTTTTCACTCTCCTTTTTCACCTTCATCAGGAGGATCGTTAATTACTCTTTACTTGCCTTGTGGCTTAGCTGGTAAGGAATCTACCTGCAATGTGGGAGACCTGGGTTCCATCCCTAGGTTGGAAAGATCCCCTGGAGAAGGGAAAGGCTACCCACTCCAGTATTCTGGCCTAGAGAATTCCATGGACTATATAGGGTCACTATATAGGGATCACAAAGAGTCGGACACTACTGAGAGACTTTAGCTTTCGCTTTCTGTCATTAAAGTGGTATCATCTGCATATTTGAGATTATTGATATTCTTCTCAGCAATTTTGATATAAGCTTGTGAATCATCCAGCCCAGCATTCTGTATGATACACTCTGAATATAAGTTAAATAAGCTGGGTGACAATATATAGGTTTGACATACTTCTTTCCCAATTTAGAACCAGTCCATTGTTCCATGTCTGGTTCTAACTTCTCGTCCTGCATACAGGTTTTTCAAAAGACAGGTAAGGTGGTCTGGTATTCTCATCTCTTAAAGAATTTTCCACAGTGTGTTGTGATTCACACAAAGGCTTTAGCATAATCAATGAAGCAGAACTAGATTTTTTTCTTTTTTAATTCTCTTGGTTTTTCTATGATCCAGTGGATGCTGGCAATTTGTTCTCTGGTTCCTCTGCCTTTTCTAAATCCAGCTTGTACATCTGAAAGTTCTCAGTTCATGGACTGCTGAAGCCTAGCTTGAAAGATTTTGAGTATTACCTTGTTAGCATGTGAAATGAGCACAATTGTATGCTAATTTGAACATTCTTTGGCATTGCCTTTCTTTAGCTTAAAGAACTCCTTTCAGTATTTCAACATTTTTTATAAGGCAGATCTAGTGATGATTTATGAACTCCACCAGCTTCTGTTTATTTGATAAAATCTTTATGTCGCCTTTGTTTCTGAAGAATAACCCTGACAAATAGAGTACTCTTGGCTGGCCTTCTTTCTTTCTTTCTTTTTTTTAATTCAGCACATTGAACATACCATCTTGCTCTCTTCCGGTCAGTAGTTTCTTCTGAGAAATCTGCTGATAATCTAATGGGGGTTATGTTGTAGGTTGAAATCCTTATCTTCTTGCTGCTTTTTGGATTCTCTCTGTGCTTGTGATTTTTTGAAGTTTATTTAATGGGTCTTAGAGAATAACATTTTGAGTTGAAATAATGAGGGGATGTAGCTTCATGAACTTGGGTGTCTAAATCTCTCATAAGACTTGAGAAGATCTCAACTATCATTTATTTAAATAACCTTTTGTCCTCTTCCTCATATTCTCTTTCTAGGAATCCAGTGATTCTGATATTTGTTCTCTTGATGTCCATTAGATCATGTAGGCTTTCTTTGCTATTTTCATACTTTTTTTGTTCTCTAATTGACTTATTCCAAAATTCCTATTCTCTTACTCACTGAGTCCATCTTCTGTTTGATCAGCTCTGCTATTGATGTCTTTTATTGCATTTTTAATTTCATTCACTAAATTCCTAAGCACCAGAATTTCTGTATGATTTTGTTTTATAACAACATGTATCTCCTTTAAATTTCTTATTTCATTTCTGCACTGCTCTGTTGATTTTGCTGAATTGTCTTTCTGTGTTTTCTTGTAGCTCATTCAGTTCAGTTCAGTTCAGTTCAGTCGCTCAGTCGTGTCCGACTCTTTGTGGACCCCATAAATCGCAGCACACCACGCCTCCCTGTCCATCACCAATTCCCGGAGTTCCCTCAGATTCACGTCCATCGAGCTGGTGATGCCATCCAGCCATGTCATCCTCTGTCGTCCCCTTCTCTTTCTGCCCCCAATCCTTCCCAGCATCAGAGTCTTTTCCAATGAGTCAGCTCTTCGCATGAGGTGGCCAAGTATGAAGTGATTAAGTTTCTTCAAAAAAAGTTATTTTGAATTATTTATTGGACAATTCACATATCTCTGTACCTTTGGGCTCAGTTATTAGAGGATTATTGTGATCATTTGATCAAGTCATGTGTCCTTGACTCTGCATATCTTGAACTTGTGCATTGCTACTTTGGCACTTGAAGGAGTTGTAACCTCCGCATTCCTTACTAACTGTCTTCAGGTGGAAGATACATTTGTTGATCCTACTTATACACTGGACTTTCCTGACCTTGCATGGGAACATCTGCTCCATGCTCCCTCATGTAGCAGAATTCTTCTTTTAACAGCTTTGTTGAGATATAATCCATGTACCATAAAAGTCAGTCATTTAAAGAGTCCAATTCAATGGCTTTTAGTATGTTCACATAGTTATACACCCATCACTACAATCAGTTTTAGAACATTTTATTAGCCTAAGAAATTAATCCACACCTTTAGCCTACATGCCCCCGTCTTCCCACCCAACTCTCATCCCCAGGCAATTGCTAACCTACTTTCTGTTTCTATAAGTTTGCCTATTCTAGACATGTTACATTAATGGAATCGTATATGATGTGGTCATACATGACTGGCTTCTTTCACTTAGTGTGTTTTCAAGGTTCATCCAATATTGTAATTTGTATCATGGGGTCGCAAAGAGTTGGACACGACTGAACAACTGAACTGAACTGAACTGAACTGATTGTGTTTTAAGTAGCAGAATTATTAATTTTGCCTGTCTTCTCTTGATCTTTTAGCACATCCAATCAGATTTTGGAAATCTCTTTCATTTTCCTGAAGGTGGTGCTACAGCCCAACTTTGTGCTTTGTCCCTTGCCCATAGACTCTGTTTTCTGCTTGCTTTCTTTAAATACCATAGCTCACTCTCACAGTCATTTCAGGATCCTTCAAAAGGAGCTGGCTGAAAAGTCAGGGGAGATTTGGGCTTGGTACTTGGGTATTTGGGGTACCCATGGGCCAGTTAGGGGAGATCTTCAAGTGAGGTTTTCCAAAAGCTTGTATGTGGACTGGCTGCTAGAGTCTTGAATACAGCAACAGAAACTAGATCCCTTAAATGCACTCTTATTTGTATCTGCCTTTCCTGATCACCTCTCCCCATCTAGTTATGAAAGTCTTGCCTGTACCCTGGGTGCTTTAGGGGAGAAAAACTTTCCTCCAGCAGCATCCCACACAGCTGGGAAACATGGGCACTCAGTCATTTCACTCCCCTTTTCCTCAGGAGAGTTGTTGCCAGCTAGTTCAGTTCCAAGCTGTGACACCTAGAGGAGGGATGGCACTGAAAAATGTCTTCTTCCATATTGAATGCAAGTATTTTGTGGGTTTTTGGTTTTTTGCTTTTTTGCTTCAGCAGAGTGCTGGCATCTTCCCTCTGTAAACCAAGACTTCTACAAAGGCTCTTTTATCCTTGGCTATATGCCCAAGTCAGTGCTGCAGGTGCTCCCCAACTGCAACAAAGAGGGGTCAAAACCGATCCACAGACACCTGCCAGTTCCATAACCCACAATAAGGTTTATCTACCTGTTATCCAGTGCACAGGTAGGTAAAACTCTCCCTGAATCCCCCAACTCCTTGAGAGGTACTTTTGTTCGTGGATGGATACTAAATTTTAGCTGATGAAAGGTGACAAAAAGGAGGGACAATTTATGCAGTCATAATGTTCTTCTTCACTTCTTTCAAATATTTGCTAGAATGACCCCTTCTTAATGAGATCTTTTTGTACACCCTGTTAAAATCATCACCACCAATACCTTTGCTCCCTTGCCTTAATTTTCCCCCTATGGAACACATGATCTTCTAACATATAATTTACTAATATATCCTGCTTATTGTTTATGTTTCATTTCTCTGCAATAGACTATAAACTCCATGAAGGCAAGGTTCTTTATTTTTGCTTACTAATGTATCCGGTAACTAAAATAGTGTCTAACACTTAGTAAGTGTTCAGGACATATTAATTAATTTTATTAAAAATGGATAGTTTTGGAATTATAGAAAGAAAAAGATGTCTCCTTATATGCAAACAAATGTGTACATGCTTGAAAGTCAAGCATATTTTTTTGTTTTGCTATTTTATTTTTAATTGATTTGTATTGGAGTATATAGTTTACTCACAATATTGTATTACATATATATACATATATACACTTTTTCTTTAAATTTTTATTTTAACTTTAGTTTACTTTACAATACTGTATTGGTTTTGCCAAACATTGACATGAATTCACCACGAGTGTACATGCGTTCCCAAACATTTGCAGTCAAATTTAATGGAGATCTATTAATTTCACTTGTTTAGCATCCCACTTTTAGGGAACTTCGTTTGACTCTATGTAAACCAACTGGGGAAATGCATTACAGGAAGTTATCCTTTTGGCCACAAGTTTGGGCTTGTTACCTGACTCAGGCAAACCATTTTCTCTAACCCAGTACTAAAAACATGAGTAAACAGAGAGGATGGAAAATCACTGAATGACAATTCCCTAAAGAGATGATTTATAAGATCCTATGAATAAAAGTTTTGCAGTTGTTCTAGTTCCTTCAAAAACTCTGGTTATCAAATCTTTCTTCATATACATGAGCAGTCCACAAACCTTCCAAATACTATCATTTGGTTTACTTAAATTCATTAGATGTGGTGTGAAGATCTATAAGAATATGAGATTTTGCACTCATTGCAAGTTAAGAAGATAGTCTTCTACAACTCCACAGATGATGAGGACTCTAGGTCAAAGACAAAGGATAGTTAATTTCTGGGCAATAGCCAGAGTATCAGAATTTCTGTTGACCCTCTGTCCCCATAGGGAAATGTACATGTATTACAAGAGAGGGGCCCAGACAGGGCCCCTGCCCTGACCAGGACAGGCCTAATTTTGCCTTCAACTTGATTAAACTTCGGGGAGGCTTCTTCCTGACCCTAGACCCCTGATCTCCTTTTTCTTAGAGCATATGCTTTAGAAAATGTGCAATTATACATTATTTTTCTGTCCTTCCAATATATACATATTTTAAAATTCTAGTCAGTTTTACAACCCAGAAATGTCTTTCTCAAGGACCTGGGAGCATCCATTTGAAATATGATCATTAAGGAAGACATTGTTCTTAATATCCCATTTTGCAAGGGATGAAAGGAATCCAACATTGGTGAGTACCTTGCTACAAGCACAAAATTGCATCCTGTAGTAAAGCCATGAAATGTTTATTTTTCCTTTTGATAAAATCATATAGTAAACCCATATGGTATAAAGTTCTCCAGTACTTTTCCATTACCTCGTCTCAGCCACTGGAAACCTTATCCCTGTTGGTTGTGTCAGGGTTGCCAAATGCAGACTTAGTATTTCTCCATTAGCAAAATAATCTTGATTATTCAAATTTTATAATTTTCCTTGTCTATTTAATGCAATTTTTGACTTGACATAATTTTTGGCACATTTGTGACTTGACATAAGGAATAAGCAAAAAGCATACTTGTCTCCTGGAGAAGGCAATGGCACCCCACTCCAGTGTTCTTGCCTGGAGAATCCCAGGGACAGGGGAGCCTGGTGGGCTACTGTCTATAGGGTCCCACAAAGTCGGACACGACTGAAGCGACTTAGCAGCAGCAGTAGCAGCAGCAACACTTGTCTCCAGGACTTCCCTGGTGACTCAATGGTAAAGAATCTGCCTGCAATGCAAGAGCTGCTAGACAAGACATGGGTTCAGTCCCCGGGTTGGGAAGATCCCCTTGGGGAAGGCATGGCTACCTATTCCAGAATTCTTGCCTAGAGAATCCCATGGACAGAGGAGCATGGAGGCTATAGTCCACAGAATTGCAAAGATTCAGACAGGACTGAAGCGACTTAGCAAGGCACACTTGACTCCAAAGAAAAACAATTTCTTTCTCTTCTAAAAACACTAAGAAAAAGATGAGTTAAATTTAAAAGTCATTCAGGAGGTCCACACATGAAGAGGATAACAGAAAATTAAACTCATAAAGCAGGATAGATAAAAAACTTTTAAAAATCACTTTAGTGTCAGACTGCTGCACACAAATCTCACCCACATTTTATGAAAGTTGATCAAGGCATTAAATGTAAGGTCTACTTCTGGAGTTTTCTATTTAATTGCTGCAACTTCTGGACATATAGAATTCGATTTCCTAGTGTCTATATACTCTGTAGTAGATGAGTATATCTATGAGTAGAGGCAAGAATGCCAATTAATCTATCATGTCATTATTTTCAAATTACAAAACATAAAAGCTGTGCCAGAAGGATATAAATAATTTCTCAAACATGTAAAAAAGAACATTGTAATGTTCAAATCTATAATATAGAAAGATTAAATGGTATTATATAGTGAAATGATTTATATAAGGTTGGCCATGAGCAAAGACTCTCAACAAATTGGGTCTGTGAATGGATTTAGATATGTTGCTAACTCCTTAAATTGTAAATAAGTCTTCCCCCACTCATATTCATGAGGCTAATTTCATGTTTGGATATTGCTTTCAAAAATACTGTCTGTTGCAATATGTGGACTAGAATGATTAACTGATTCACCATGGCCATAACACTGATCAGGTCAAATATATGATGATTTTTACAGTCAGTAACATTCTAAACTCAATAAACCTCAAAGTAGCATCTTATTCTAAAAGAAAAATAGACATTAGTGTCACATAATTGACTTTATCTGAACTTGTCTATATTGCAATTGAGTTACAAAAGCTGAGAGAAGAAAATGTGCCAAATATTCTCAAAAAACAGAAATGCTCAGTTAAAAAGATATGGAAAGGCATCCTTTGTCAAAAAGCTATATTTATTACAGAATCTGAAATATAATAATATATCAATCATATAATTTTAGGGATCATTTCTTCCCCAACACTTTTCTAATAGCAACTTGAACGTCCTTGTTTCTTAGACTGTATACCATGGGGTTTAACAATGGAGTGACAATGGTGTATGTCACTGTTACTAATCTGTCCTTGTTAGACACATAGTTTGCTGTTGGTCTCAAGTAGATGTAGGATGCACAACCATAGTGAATAATGACAACAGTGAGATGAGACGCACAGGTGGAAAAGGCCTTCCGTCTGCCTTCAGCAGAGGGAATCTTCAGGATAGTCTTCAGAATGCAGATATAAGAAACACAAATGAATAAAAATGGGACCACGAGTACAAGAACACCACAGATGAATATGACAAATTCATGAGCATCTGTGTTTGTGCAAGCCAGACGAATAACTGGTGAGATGTCACAGAAGTAATGGTTGACTTTGTTGGCACTACAGAAAGGGAGGCTGAAAACTAAATATACTACTGTTAGTGAGGCCAAGAACCCACCAATCCCACAGAGGGCTCCCAATTTTCCACACACCTGCCAACTCATAAGGATAGGGTAATGTAAAGGGTGACAGATGGCAGCATAACGATCATAGCCCATAACTCCCAATAGCAAGCAATTGGTAATAGCAAAACCAAGGAAGAAGAACATTTGGGTGGCACAACAGTTGAAGGAGATTGTCCTGGCCACAGAAAAGAGATTGATGAGCATCTTGGGTAGGATGACGAAGGTATAGCAGGTCTCTGATGTTGAGAGAATGCCGAGGAAGAAGTACATTGGTGTGTGCAGGCTTTTGTCCAGGCGGATGACACTAACAATTGTGACGTTGCCACTGAGAATGGCTAAGTACAGAAAAAGGAAAACCGCAAAGAGAACAAGCTGAATGTCACCAAGACTTGAAAACCCCAGTAAAAGGAACTCAGTGACCATGGTGAGGTTTTCTGCCAAGACCTGAAAACAAAAGGGAAGTAAATGCATTCAGGTACATAAATATACAAATCTAGGGTATGCAGGCTTATATTTCTTTCTTGAGATGTTGGAAATATCTTGCCTTTTCCAGTTCTGAGGAGACTCTGCTTCATTATCCCCCTCTCCCTTCTTCAAACCCAGGAAAATGATATCTCTTTTTCCAACTCTGATTCTCTTTCACTTTTAAGAACACTGTGTTTACATGGTCAAGTCCAAATAATATAAACTAATCTCTCTAGCTGAAGGTCACAGGGTTAGCAAACTTAATTTTATCTCCAGCCTAAATTCTCCTTTTTCATGTAACCTAACTTATTTGCATGTTTCTGGGATTGATACATGGACATCTTTGAAAGGACATCATGCTGCCTCCTATAATTAGGAACACACCATGCAAAATGCAAAAATGAAACAAAGAAAATAAATCATTTTTAATGGCATAAAACAACTAGGATCAAATTTAACAAAAAAGGAGCAACATCTATACACAGAAAACCATCAAACATTGCTGAGAAAAATTAAAGATCCAAATAAATGAAAAGACAACCATGTTCATGGATTGGAAGATTCAACATTATTATGAGATAATTATGAGCACAGTGATCCATATATTCATTACAGACTTTAAAAAATTGACAAAGTAATCACAAAATAAATATGGAAAGGAACTAGAATAACCAAAATAATTGTGAAAATGAAGGGCAAAGATAGAAGATTTATACTTCCTGATTGCAAAGTTTACTTTAATGATGGAGTAATCAAGAAAGCATGGTACTGGCATATAGATACACATATAGATAATGGTTAGAATTGAAAGTCCAGAAATATACACTTCAAAGGGTACCATTGTGAAAATAAAGAGAACATCATACAGAAAAAATACATTCACAAAGCTTGTATCTGATAAGGGATTTGCATCCAGAATATACATATGACTCTTACAATTAAGAGAAGCATGCAGTTTAAAAATGGGCAAACTCTTTCAGTAGACATTTCATAAAAGTATATCGGTGGCTAGGAGGTATACAAAGATACATTTAACATCACTTGCCATTAGAGAAATGCAAATTAAAACCACAATGTGATTACTGTTCATATGCACTAGGATGACTATAATGAAAGCAATAGATAGTAAGAGGTGCTGGTAAGGAGGCAGAGAGGCTGAAACCTTCACATTTTGCTGATGGAAGTGTAATATTATGCAGTCACTTTTTAAAAGAGTTTCACAGTTTCTTCTAATGGTAAATATAAACTTAGCTAATGACATAGCAATTTTATTCTCAGGAATATAACAGAGGGAAGTGAACACTATCCACATAAATATTTTTAGTGAATGTTCTTAGTAGCAGCATTATTGATAATAGCCAAAAGGAGAAAACTATTCAATTTTTGCATCCCAATATATAAAGAAATAAATTTACGGACAAACGAAATCTGGTATACCCATAAAACTATTATATTCAGTAGTAAAAGGAAGAACTGTGGTGCAACCACAGCATAAATATCTTCAAAAATACTATGCTAAATGATAGTAGTCAAGTACAAAAGACTATATATTGGAAATTCTATTTATATGAAATGTGTAGGAAAGGAAAATATATATCAGTGGAAAGAAGACTAGTTGTAACCTTGGGATGGGGACAGGACGGAATTTGGCTGCAAACAGATAGGAGGTTATCTTTTGGGTTGAAGAAAATGTCCTAAAACTTTATTGTGGTGATGACCACACAACTCTATTAATTTGTACAAATATAATACATGTATTTCATGGTATATTAAGCTATTTTTAAGAGACTGTTTTAAAGGAAATTGATATATTGATGATTTAATTTTTTATATGTATATTTATTTTAATTACTAAATGGAAAACTTTGGAACATTAGGATCCATTTAATTTTCATTATAAGTCCTTCTCTGGGATGTTTCAGTGTTTCTGAAACACATTACAGATCTTCAAAAGAATTTTTGTTAAGTAATTTTAAACATAAATTTTTTACATTTCTACCAACTTAAGATTTGCCATGATAGTATATTGTCATGCTCAATTCTATCTCCAAACCGCAGTTAATATAACAATAAACATACAGTTAAAAAAAATACAGAAAAGAAGACTGTATACTTGCAATAGATGAGTGGGAGAGAGGTTCTACTGCATTCAATACAGAGGGATTGAGTTAGACTGTGAATTATGACTATTTAACATGCTCTCCCCTTTGAACAATTGCAATACAGACATTCAAGAAAAAATAAGAAAATATTCTCCTGCTGATTCAAACCAATGATACCAAAAGACTCACTGTCTGTATATATAAACATGATAACTATATTATTAAGTAACCAGAATTGCTCCTACCACCTTTCATTTTCTTTTCCCTTACCCTTCATTTCCTTAATAAATAGAAAAAATATTGTATAAGTCTCCAACTAATATAATTTTCAAAAAATTCTTGTGGCTATGTCAAGAAAAAAAATGCAAAAAATTAAAAGATTAGAAAAAAAGTACATTTTTTTGATGGAAAAAATAGAAAAACTAAGCTCAAAACTAAAAACAGCGTACCAGAGAGCAGTAAATAACCAAAAATTTGACTGAATAAAATGAAACATATTGTCAACAAAAGCACAATCAGAAATATCAGAAAACAAATAATAAATTAAAAATTACCAAAAACATTTCAAAATATTAATATTAATAAAAACATACTATAAACTGATGGAGAAAATAAACTTCTGGTGTAGAAAATGGATTTAGTATATGATTTATGAAAAAGAAATAACACATATCAAATATATAAAAATTAGTTTTTCATCATTTGTAGTGCAAGTTAAACTGAAAGATCATTTGCACTCACCAAATTATCAATAGTGATGTCGATTATATGATTAGTAAAAGTGTTAATGCTAATATGTTTAAAAATAAGCTTTAATTTTATGGAAAGAAGTTCATCAAAATGTATCAAGGCCCTTGACTATATTCATTTATTTTTCTTCAATAATTCTGTTTGAAATCTATCAAAAATAGAATTTGATATTTCTTCATCTGAAAAATGGCAAATGTGAGGAATAAATGTATGTGTAAATAAGTATGTGGGAAGAATGTAGAAAGTGCTTAAAATCTCACGTGCTACATAAGAAGCATGCTACTAGTAGTGTGATTTTCTTTGACTATTGCTTTTTTGTTGTTGATGTTTGGGGGTGTTTTTGTTTATTTTGCTGGGTTTTTTCCTCACTAAATGAATCAGCTATTCAAAACAGTGATTTTGAAACTTTATGCTTATCCCATCTCTGAGGTTACAGAATCAAGTTAATGGTCAACACCAGCAGTTTTAATATACCAACAGTACAGATGAGAGAAATTGATGAAAGTATACAATATATGAGTGACCTTTCTTTAGAGTGAATCTTCTGTTTTAGGCTGTGTGTGTACATATGCACCTGCATGATAGGTGGGAATTAAAACATATTTCTTACTCTACCTTACAAGGAAAACCATGAACATAGAATATACAACACAAGGGGCTGATAGCTTTGTTGGAAAACAAAGTTGTTATTTTTATTTATTTATTTATTTTTTTTTACCTTTTCAGGTCCCTTTCTTTCCATATCTGGAGTTTTTTACAAGCCTGATTTTTTCTCTGAAGGGAGAAGGGAAATCTGAAGAGAATCAGTGTTTCTGAAAATGAAAAAATATATATACATATATCCATCATACTCTTTACTTTCAATATAATTTGGCTTTCCTCTCTTAGTAGGACCCAACAAGGGAAATTAGGGGGGAAAAAAATCATTCAAGACAAGAACCTATAGATTTTTTCTTCCACTGCTTTTGACCTGAGAAGACCAACTGGAACTGAATATCTTCAAGAGTTATTTGGGCAGCAAGAATATAGGGTCCTGAGTATGGGAAGCAACGCATTACAGACAGAGAGAAATCTTGGACAGGGTGGCAAGAAACAGGAGAATAAACAGGGAAAAAGAGTATTGAAACAGTTCAGCCAGGAAGAAGTGGTGAATGCAGAGAAGTTAAACATGTTATCGAGTACCTCTTACCCAAAATTTTATAATGATGTGCAATCCTTGGCAAAAATGGGGGGAAGGACTATTGATAAATTCGGTTCTCACTACATTCCAAATTTGTCTCTTCCATCTCCCAGATTTTATCTGTGGACACTGAGCATGCAGTGAGCCATGCTGTATCACATCAATGCCTGTTTTAGTTTTGGGCAGATCCTCTGAACTCTCAGGAAAAAGGAAAACACTTCTCTGAAGTTTCATTCCCATGGCACTTCTTTCAATTTAACAAATATTTATTGAGTATTCAGTAAGTCACAGTCACTCTATTAGATATTTGGAGTACATCAGTGAATAAAAAGATTCCAGCCCTTCTTAAACATATTCTAGAACTTCTCACACTTTAGGTAATTAGAGATAGTGACCTCACTTGCTCAGGAAAAATCAAGTTCTTAGAAAGCAGACACCATGTCTCTGTTCAGGTGACAAAGTTTATGTGCCAGGCAACTTGTATTCACATGCATCCCTCTAACCCCATCAGCATCAGAGTTTCTAGAAAATATCAAATATTCAAAATATATGTGAGAGAAACAATGATTAAGCAAATTAAGATACAAATGAATCATCACAATGGATTCATATATATTTGTCAAGCAGTTGGTAAAAATATTAAATAAGCAAATAAACTGGAATAAAATTTATATCATGAAGAAAGTGCTGGATATGAAGTAAAAAGGCACAAATATTGTTCATATTTCAGCATTTTCTTTGAGAAATAAGTAAAGTTTCCTAAATCTCTGAAATTTGAAATATTATGAGAATTAATGAAGAGAAAAAGTAAAAGTATAGCCCAGAATTACACATAAGAAGCCCTAATTAAGTATTTCCTTCTTTCCGAAGACTGATATTATGGATACCTCCTATAAACATTCTGCAACATATCGCTAACGTTTTCTTTTCTCTCAGCCTCAGTATTATCTTGTCTACCCATTCAGCAACTTCCCCTATAATTGCTCCGCAATCCTTATCTATCATGTATACAAACACCATAGTTTAAAAAAAAATACTCCACATTTCTGAATTAAACATAAGATAAAAAGCACAAGTAGCTATTATCTAGGATCCTATTCATGAAATAAGGAAGCCCAAGTCATGAATATGAAAGAGTTGCATGTTCTCCAAAATGTGAGTCCTGGGCTGCAATGGAATGCACTTGTCCTGTTTTCTATCATGGCCATAAGAAAATGTCCAGATAATTTGCTGCAAACAGCCATTCCCATACAGATCTTCCTCCCATTCTCTCAAAATTGTTTAAACCCGTAACAAGACTCACCGCCACACTCCCAAAAACAATGTGCATTGTGTTCCAGCTGAATAGCCCCAAACCAGCTACAACCTGTGTTAGTATTATTAATAGGTATTTTTCTGACTATCAGCACTAGCATAAATGCCTCATTTGATAACTTCACTACTCAGCACCCTAGGGAGTAATTACCACTTCACTCCTAAAACAGGTCCTGCCTTCCCTCAGTGGGGAATGGTGATCCAAGGAGAAAATGGATCTTGCCAAAACATGAACCATGTAATAGTCTAGGAGAATGTGTCAGTCTCCTGTTTGAGGCTCCTTAGTATGGTGGTTCATTAGAAATTTGGAGGCTGCTGGACAGGTTGTCAGAAAAGACCTGATAACTTTCACCCACATACTTGTTTTTCATCCTTTGGTTGGAAGGAAGAATTTCCTAAGCTTTCCTATCTTGCCTTCTTGCCTCTTCCTCAAAGACGAGGAGTAGTTTATTGAGATGTATGAGATATATAATATTATGGATATTAATCCCTTGTCAGTTGTTATAGCCCCTTTCAACCAACCCCTTTTCTTGAAAAAAAAAAAAAAAAAAAAAAAAAAAAACAGAAACAACATCCCTTTTCTTGTTCTTTGGATTTGCCTATGGCTCACCATAGTTTCCATATCCCAAATTGTATTTGCTTTGGCTATTTGTGTGTGTATGTGTGATGAAATTAGCATCTCAATAAGTTAGTAAAAGATTTAATAAATGGTTTAAGGGCAATACACTATGGATTTAATATTAAATTCTGCATTAATTCAAAATATATTCAATTCTGAATATTCATTAGAATATTTCTATCTTTCCAAATGAGTCAGTTCTTCACATCAGGTGGCCAAAGTATTGGAATTTCAGCTTCAGTATCACACCTTCCAATGAATATTCAGGACAGATTTCCTTTAGAATTGACAGGGTGGATCTCTTGCAGTCCAAGGGAGTCTCAAGAGTTTTCTCAAAAACCACAGTTCAAAAGCATCAATGCTTCGGCACTCAGCTTTCCTTATGTTCCAGCTCTCACATTCATACATGACTACTGGAAAAACCACAGCTTTGACTATACAGACCTTTCTTGGTTTTCTTTCAAGGAGCAAGCATCTTTATTTCATGACTGCAGTCACCATTTGCAGTGATTTGGAAGTCCCAAAAAAAATAATAATAATAATAATAAAGTCTCTCACTGTTTCCATTGTTTCCCCATCTATTTGCCTTGAAGTGATGGGACCAGATGCCATAAGATTAGTTTTCTGAATGTTGAGTTTTAAGCCAACTTTTTCAATCTCTTCTTTCACTATCATCAAGAGGTTCTCTAGTTTTTCTTCACTTTTTGCCATAAGGGTGGTATCTTCTGTTTATCTGAGGTTATTGATATTTCTCCCAGCAATCTTGATTCTAGCTTGTGCTTCATCCCACCTGGCATTTTGCATGATGTGCTCTGCATATAAGTTAATTAAACGGGTGACAATATACAGCCTTGATGTACCTTTTTCCTGATTTGCAACCAGTCTGTTGTTCCATGTCCAGTTTTAACTTTTGCTTCTTAACCTGCATACAGATTTCTCAGGAGGCAGATAAGGTCTGGTATTTCCATCTCTTGAAGAACTTTCTACAGTGCGTTGTGAGCCACAAGTAAAAGGCTTTGCTGTAGTCAATAAAGCAGAAGTAGATGTTTCTTTGGAACTCTCTTGCTTTTTTGATAATCCAACGAATGTTGGCAATTTGATCTTTGGTTCTTCTATCTTTTATAAATTCAGCTTGAACATCTGGAAGTTCGTGGTTCATGTACTGTTGAAGCCTGGCTTGGAGAATTTTGAGCATTATTTTGCTAGCATGTGAGATGAGTGCAATTGTGAGGTTGTTTGAACATTCTTTGGCATTGCTTTTCTTTGGGCTTGTAGTGAAAACTGACATTTTCCAATTCCGTGGTCACTGCTGAGTTTTCCAAATTTACTAGTGTATTGAGTGCAGCACTTTAACAGCATTATCTTTTAGGATTTGAAATAGTTCAATTTCAATAAGAATTCCATCACCTCCACTTGCTTTGTTCCTAGTGATGCTTCCTAAGGCCCATTTGACTCTGCATTCCAGGATGTCTGGCTCTAGGTGAGTGATCACACCATTGTGGTTATCTGGGTCATGAAGATCTCTTTAGTTTAGTTCTTCTGTGTATTCTTATCACCTCTTCTTAATCTCTTCTGCTTCTGTTAGTTCCATACCATTTCTGTCCTTTGTTGTGTCCATCTTTGCATGAAATGTTCCCTTAGTATTTCTAATTTTCTTGAAGAGATCTCTAGTCTTTCCCATTCTATTGTTTTCCTCTATTTCTTTGCACTGATCACTGAGGAAGCCTTTCTTATCACCTAGCTATTCTTTGAAACTTTGCATTCTAACGGGTATACCTTTCCTTTTCTCCTTTTCCTTTCCTTTCTCTTCTTTTCTCAGCTATTTGTAAGGTCTCCTCAGACAACCAATTTGACTTTTTGCATTTATTTTTCTTTGGAATATTATTGGTCACCACCTCCTGTACAATGTCAGGAACCTCTGTCCATAGTTCTTCAGGCACTCTATCAGATATAATCCCTTGAATCTATTTGTCACTTCCACTGTATAATCATAAGGGATTTGATTTAGGTCATACCTGAATGGTCTAGTGGTTTTCCTTACTTTCTTCAATTTAAGTCTGCATTTTGCAACAAGGAGTTCATGATTTGAGCCATAGTCAGATCCTGGTCTTGTTTTTGCTGACTGTGTAGAACTTCTCCATCTTTCGCTGCAAAGAATATAATCAATCTGATTTCAGTATTGACCATCTGGTGATGTCCATGTGTAGTCTTCTCTTGTGTTGTTGGAAGAGGGTGTTTTCTATGACCAGTGCATTCTCTTGGCAAAACTCTGTTAGACTT
Source organism: Redunca redunca (assembly GCA_006410935.1). Lineage (NCBI taxonomy): Eukaryota > Metazoa > Chordata > Mammalia > Artiodactyla > Bovidae > Redunca > Redunca redunca. Next base: position 223,305 of record SJYQ01002543.1, on the reverse strand, counting down.
TGACCTGCTTCATTTTTCACTCCAAGGTCAAATTTGCCTGTTGCTCCAGGTATTTCTTGACTTCCTACTTTTGCATTCAGGTGACCTTTAATGGGACTTCCCTGGCAGCTCAGTCTTTTTGGTATGTTAGTTCCAGAAGGTCTTGTAGAACTGTTCAACTTCAGCTTCTTCAGCATTACTGGTTGGGGCATAGACATGGATTACTGTGATATTGAATGGTTTGCCTTGGAAACAGATCATTCTGTCATTTTTGAGATTGTATCCAAGTGCTGCATTTCAAAATCTTTTGTTGACTATCAGAGCTACTCCATTTCTTCTAAGGGATTCTTGCCCACAGTAGTATCTATAATGGTCATCTAGTTTAAATTCACCCATTCTAGTCCAGTTTAGTTCACTGATTCTTCAAATGTCAATATTCACTCGCCATCTCCTGTTTGACCACTTCCAATTTACCTTGATTCATGGACCTAACATTCCAGGTTCCTATGCAATATTGTTCTTTACAGCACTGAATTTTACTTCCAACACCAGTCACATCCACAGCTGGTTGTTGTTTTTCTTTGGCTCCATCTCTTCATTCTTTCTGGAGTTATTTCTTCACTGTTCTCTAGTAGCACATTGGGCCTCTACCAACCTGGGGAGTTAATCTCTCAGTGTCCTATCTTTTGCTTTTTCATATTGTTCACGGGGTTTTCAAGGCAAGAGTACTGAAATGGTTTGCCACTCCCTTCTCCATTGGACCATGTTTTGTCAGAACTCTCCACCTTGACCTGTCCATCTTGGGTGGCCCTACATGACATGGCTCATGGTTTCATTGAGTTACACAAGGCTATGGTCAATGTGATCAATTTGATTAGTTTTCTGTGATTGTGATTTTCATTTTGTCTGCCCTTTGATGGTTAAGGATAAGAGGCTTCTGGAAGCTTCCTGATGGGAGAGACTGACTGAGGGGGAAACTGCATCTTGTTCTGATTGACGGGGCTAATGCTCTTTAATCCAATTTTCTGTTGATGGATGGGGCTGTGTTCCCTCCCTCTTTCTTGACTTGAAGCCAAACTATGGTGGAGGTGATGAAGATGATGGCGACCTCCTTCAAAAGGTCCCGGGCATGCACTCCTGCACTCAGTGCCCCCACCCTGCAGCAGGCCACCACTGACCCACGCCTCTGCCAGGGATGCCTGGACACACACGGGCAAGTCTGGCCAGTCTCTTGTGGTGTCATTGCACCTTTCTCCTGGATCCTGCTGTACACAAGGTTCTGTTTGTGCCCACCAAGTGTTTGTTTCCCAGTCCCGTGTAAGTTCTGGTGGCTCTATGGTGGAGTTAATGGCGACCTCCTCCAAGAGAGCTTACGCCATACCCAGGTTGGCTGCATCCAGAGCCCCTGCAGATGCGACAGGCCACTGCTGACCCAGACCTCCAAGGGAGACACGCAAACACTCAAAGGCAGGTCTGGCTCAGTCTCTGTGGGGCCTTCTGGTTCACACAAGGGTTTGTTTGAGCCCTCTGAGCGTCTCTGACAGGTACAGGGTTTGATTCTGAATGTGATTTCAGTCCCCCTACCATCTTGCTGGGGCTTCTCCTTTGCCCCTGGACCTGGGGTATCTTTTTTGGTGGGATCCAACATTCTTCATCAACAGTTGTTCAGCAGCAAGTTCTCACAGAAGATGAGTTCATTCCTTCTATTCTGCCAGCTTGCAAACAACCCACTGTATAGTCCACAGGGTCACAAAGAGTCGGATATGTCTGGGAGACTCTCATTTAAGCATCTACATAGAAGGGAAACTAGATACTTAAACACCTCTGGGGGAAAAAACAAAAAAACTTCCACTGGAAATCAGGGTAATATAAAAACAACTTTGCTAAGAAGAAGTTTTAACTAATCAATTATTAAGCAATGCATTCAGAAAAAGACTTGGAAGTTATATTCACTATCTTTCTACCACAAATGAGAATAAATTCTGTACCTAAAGAAATTCTCTAGAGAACAATGATATGAATGTGGTAACAGGTTGGAAAAGCTTCAAACAAGGAAGCCACACAAGATTCCTCTTTGCATTCAGTGAACAGTAAAGCAAGAGTGTGAGTGAATAATGGGAGCGTCAGCTGGTGTTTTCTCCTTATCAATTAAATTTGGAAAAAAAACAGTTACAGTGGTCAGACAGAAAGTTCTGGAGAAATGGAAGTCCTGAACTTGAAAGCAGTGACCCCATGGACTATAGAATCCATGGAATTTTCCAGGCCAGAATACTGGAGTGAGTAGCCTTTCCCTTCTCCAGAGGATCTTCCGAACCCAGGGATTGAACCCAGGTGTCCCGTATTGCAGGCGGATTCTTTACCTGCTGAATAACAAGGGAAGCCCAAGAATACTGGAGTGGTAGCCTGTCCCTTCTTCAGCGGGTCTTCCTGCCTCAGGAATCAAACTGGGGTCTCCTGCACTGCAGGTGGGTTCTTTACCAACTGAGCTATCAGGAGAGCCCTGAAAGCAGCTACAAACAGAGAAAGGGGAAAAACAATGACAGGTGATGAAATTTTTAATATGCATTGATTGCCCAATAAATACTTGCTTCAAAGAAAGGTCAGTACAGAGGGCTTAGTCAAGACACTCAAGAAAGTTTCAGAAACAAGCTCCTCAGAATTACTTTGCCAGCAGATCTGCTATAAGAAAGAACCTATATTTCAGAACCAGCATGTAGACTATATGTTACCTTTTCTTGCCACCTTCTTACATATGGCAACCTTGCCTCCAATATAGCCCTGGCTTCCCCCCTCATGTGGGCAGTGGCTGTTAACAACTACCCCCTCAATCTGAGTCTTAGGACTTTTATTTATTATTCAATTAATTATGTGTTCAGTAGACCAGATCAGTATAGCCATTTCGATCTCTTTTTTCCATTTATATTAAGCACTAAAATATAATAGCATCCCCAGATTCTTTCTATTCTTCAAGACTATATTGTTTGCCTTGAGCTGCATCCCTCCCACAGAAAGCTTTAGTTCTTTATATCACAGTTTTATACAATAGTTATAAAGTTCTATGCAATTTGAACATAAAATGTCAAAATTTCCTATCACTTACTGTACACAAAGGTATTTTCCTTCTTAAATTTTATGGGAAAAATAGATTCCCTTATATATATTGTCTGTATTTCCCTGAAACTTCTAGAGTAATGCAGACAGAATGTTGAGAAGACTGTTCCTACATAGAAAAGAGGAAGATAATTATTTTCATGCTTTATTCTAATATTTATGTAAACCTAAGCTTTTACTAATATGGTGTTGTTATAAAATGTATAAGAAGTTATTGATAAATTAAGTAATTATTAAAAGATAATAAAGATTGGAAAGTGGTGATATCATGGCTTATATAGTATAAAATTCTAATTGAATAAATCATAAGTAAGCACCACTTATAGTCGCCTAATAATACCATTTCAAATGAACCTAAAACTCATTTTGTGATACTTGGACAATGAACTAGTTGGGAGCCAGGGTTTTTCTTTTTTGCTGCAAAAATGACCGCATTCAAATTCTATTTCTTATGGAATCAGTATGAGGTTGCCACGTAAAATATAGGATACAACTTGATTTTACATTCAGGTAAACAAAACTGGCAGTTTTACTGTAAGAATGCCCTAAATATTGCATGGGACATACTTAGACTCAGTTCAGTTCAGTCGCTCAGTCATGTCCAACTTTTTGCGACTCCATGAACCGCAGCACAGCAGGCCTCCCTGTCCATCACCAACTCTCAGAGTTCACCCAAATCCATGTCCATTGAGTTGATAATGCCATCCAACCATCTCATACTCTGTCATCCCCTTCTCCTCCTGCCCTCAATCTTTCCCAGCATTAGGGTCTTTTCAAATGAGTCACCTCTTTGCATCAGGTGGCCAAAGTGTTGGAGTTTCAGCTTCAACATCAGTCCTTCCAATGAAGACCCAGGACTGATTTCCTTTAGGATGGACTGGTTGGATCTCCTTGCAGTCCAAGGGACTCTCAAGAGTCTTCTCCAACACCACAGTTCAAAAGCATCAACTCTTTGGTGCTCAGCTTTCTTCACAGTCCAACTCTCACATCCATACATGACCACTGGAAAAACCATAGCCTTGACTAGATGGACCTTTGCTGGCAAAGTAATGTCTCTGCTTTTTAATATGCTGTCTAAGTTGGTCATACCTTTCATTCCAAGGAGTAAGCATCTTTTAATTTCATGGCTGCAGTCACCATCTGCAGTGATTTTGGGGCCCAGAAAAATAAAGTCAGCTACTGTTTCCACTTTTTCCCCATCTATCTGCCATGAAGTGATGGGACTGGATGCCATGATCTTTGTTTTCTTAATGTTGAGCTTTAAGCCAACTTTTTCACTCTCCTCTTTCAATTTCATCAAGAGGCTCTTTAGTTCTTCTTCACTTTCTGCCATAAGGGTGGTGTCATCTGCATATCTGAGGTTATTGATATTTCTCTCGGCAATCTTGATTCCAGCTTGTGCTTTCTCCAGCCCAGCGTTTCTCATGATGTACTCTGCATATAAATTAAATATGCAGGGTGACAAAAAAAAATTGTATTTGTAGTTTATCTGGAATTCAGATATACATGAGCATCATCCTCTGTTCATTTTGTTAAATCTTATAACTCTAGACCACTGATATTCTACTAGTGCGGGAAAGAGTAGAAAACTTAAGTTCCCGTGGGCCCATATGGGAAGTTGTCTTTCCTGTAATTACTTGTTCACGAACTCAATCAAATAGCCTGTGCATTCTACCATTAATGAGAATTCTGTCATGAATTTCTGTCAATAGTGAGAGTATATATGTCTCAATTATGGAATCAATTAAACACTCTATGACTATGACTCCAGTATTTAGTTCTGACAGGATCGTATCCACTTGTTATGATGGAGAACTTAGTAAAGACTTAGTAAAGACACTCAGACTGAAAAGAAGGGGATGATATTTCATGCAAATAGAAAGAGCAAGACAGTGGGGGTAGCAGCAGTCCTGTCAAACAAAATAGATTTTGTACTCCATGAAAAAGTTAAGAGCCTAACTGACACTCAAACAGAAGGAAAAAGAAAGAGTATCTTAATTCCTGACCCACAAGCATGCATACTCTTTCTTAAAATATGGGTGCTTACATGATTTATTGCATGCATCACAGTAAGATGAACACATCTGTCACTAAATAGCACAGTCCTGATTCATATGCACAGCTATGATCCTTAGAAACATTGTTTACACTTGTGTCTTTACATAGTATATTATACACACTGCAGTGTGGGAAACAGGAATTCACTTCAGTAACACTGCTGCTGCTGCTGCTAAGTCGCTTCAGTTGTGTCGGACGCTGTGCGACCCCATAGTCGACAGCCTACCAGGCTCCCCCGTCCCTGGGATTCTCCGGGCAAGAACACTGCACTGGAGTGGGTTGCCAGTTCCTTCCCCAATGCATAAAAGTGAAAAGTGAAAGTGAAGTCGCTCAGTCGTGTCTGACTCTTCGCGACCCCAGGGACTGTAGCCTGCCAGGCTCCTCTGCCCATGGGATTCTCCAGGCAAGAATACCAGAGTGGGTTGCCATTTCTTTCTCCATCAATAGCACTACTCTGATGAAAACAATAAGCGTTTTTAGAAACACCTTTAATGCATGTGTCATTTTTTTTAACTCTAATTAAAAATACACACACACACACATTCAATAAAATCTAAATTTTGGTAAAGAATAGTTCAGTGGTAAAGAATCACCTGCCAATGCAGGAAACAAGGGTTTGATCCCTGGGTCAGGAAGATCCTGTGAAGAAGGAAATGGAAACTCACTCCAGTATTCTTGCTGGGAAATTCCATGGACAGTGGAGCCTGATGGGCTACAGTCCATGGGCTCATAAAGAGTCGGATACAACTTAGCAACTAAACAACAATAGTTTTGTTATCTATAAGCACAGTGTTACACAGCAGATCCCTCCCTAGAAATTTTTGATCTTGTAAAACTGAAACTTTCTGTTCATTGAACAGAATGTCCCCATTTCCCCTACTCTCTAGCACCTAAGAGTCACGATCTTATTTTCTGTTTCTATGAATTTGGGTATTTTAGATATCTCATATAAGTGAAATCATGCAGTATTTCTCCTTATTTTGCTGGTTTATTTCACTTAACACAGGGTCCTCCAAGTTCATCAGGGTTGTCGCATTCTAGATGAGCTATTTATTGTTGGAGGCGGGGTAGTGAAGTCTCCTATTATTATCAGTTGCTGTGTGATTCTGCCTTCATATATTAATAAATGCTTGATATATTTAGGTGCTTCAATGTTAGGTACATAAATATCTACAATAGATATATTCTCTTGATGAATTTTCCAACTTATTATATAAAGACTTCCTTTATCTCTTGTCTCATTTTTTTAAATTTAAAATCTCTTTTGTCTGAAATAAAAAATAGCAACTTCTGCTCATTGTTTCAAATATTTTATTTATTTAACCTCAACTGTCATATTTATTGGTATCAGTTCAGTTCAGTTCAGTTCAGCCGCTCAGTCATATCTGACTTTTTGCAATCATGAATCACAGGTCTCGCTGTCCATCACCAACTCCCGGAGTTCACTCAGACTCACGTCCATTGAGTCGGTGACGCCATCCAGCCATCTCACCTTCTGTCATCCCCTCTCCTCCTGCCCCCAATCCCTCCCAGCATCAGAGTTTTTTCCAGTGAGTCAGCTCTTTGCATGAGGTGGCCAAAGTACTGGAGTTTCAGCTTCAGCATCATTCCTTCCAAAGAAATCCCAGAGCTGATCTCCTTCAGAATGGACTGGTCAGCGTTGGTGGTATAGTGGTGAGCATAGCTGCCTTCCAGAATGGACTGGTTGGATCTCCTTGCAGTCCAAGGGACTCTCAAGAGTCTTCTACAACACCACAGTTCAAAAGCATCAACTCTTTGGTGCTCAGCTTTCTTCACAGTCCAACTCTCATCCATACATGACCACTGGAAAAACCATAGCCTTGACTAGATGGACCTTTGTTGGCAAAGTAATGTCTCTGCTTTTTAATATGCTATCTAGGTTGGTCATAAATTTTCTTCCAAGGAGTAAGCGTCTTTTAATTTCATGGCTGCAGTCACCATCTGCAGTGATTTTGGAGCCTCCCCAAAATAAAGTCTGACACTGTTTCCACTGTTTCCCCATCTATTTCCCNGCATTACTTTACTAGCATGTGAGATGAGTGCAATTGTGTGGTAGTTTGAGCATTCTTTGGC